>BPLR01019957.1:0-33796 GCA_021605095.1 Caerostris extrusa
GTTACGTAATACGCTGTTGGAAGATTTTTAACGTGGATGCATATATATTTGCTGAGAATTAGATGTAGTGAGTTTTGTAAATCAATAGTGGATGAATGATTTGAAGTAAATTCCTTGTCATTTAGAGTGAAACATAGCACTAGTACTCTATTGTAACTCAAGTTTCTAAAACTTCGAGTATTTATTTTGTGTACCCTAATATTTATATTAGCATTGGAGAATCTTTAATGTTGGTAAGATGTGCGTGGCTTTATCAGAGATAAAAGATCAGGCAGCAATCAGGTGTTGTTTTGTAGTTGAAAGTATGTTAAAGCCTTAATGATATTTTTGATCGGCAGGCATAAAAATAATTGAGACAAAATGGAGTCCATCAATATTAGTTATCAGAACTTTAAGCTCGCTTAAAGCAGTTTTATGGTATCGAGGTAAGCTTGCACAGCATTTAGAATAAATAGCTACTTTTATTTTTTTTGAAGGTAAGACATTCTTCATAATGATGGGGGTATAGAGAACAATGCCTCTTTATCACTTTTGGTCATGTTGATTACTAATTTTTATTATATTCCTTTTGTAAAATAAAATAATTTGACTGTAAATTGAAACTATAAATCCATCTCTTCTTCTGGCACATTAGGTCGAGAAAATTGCCAGAGGCCTGCATACTTCCCCAGAAGTAAAGATGTGAGTTGCCACTGTAAGAAACTTTTGTTCACTTTTCAAATGCTTTATCGAAAAGAAAAATGGGTACCTTTGTTGATTTTTGCCAACAAAAGATTTATGTGTGTATTTTTAATATAATCTTTTGCTTATCCCACTCTCTTGGGGATCAACTGGCTGGCTGCATTTAAAGTTATATATTGATAATTTCAGTTTCTGATCTATTTACATCTTTATTAATGTAAAAGGTGTAAAACTGAAGAAAGCATGTAAAATCAAAATCGATAATGTTTATTGTAATACTTTCTATTATCGCGCCCTTTTAGGCATGTGCTTTCAATAATATTATACAATATTTACGAAGAGGTAAAATAAAGCACATTTATGAAGTCATCTGGGGCTAGCAAACTTCCTCCTTTCTTCCCGCGTTGCCATACTCAACTTGTTGAGCACATACCTCCTTACTGTTACCAACTCTTTTCCCGGCTGCAGATACAGGTTGGTCTCTCTCTATCAGCCTTTATTTTGTCAGCCACCATCCATCAACCTTTCTTGCAATTGCATCCTTCGATATTTGGAAGGCTTCCGCTATTCATCAATAGAAAACTCCATAGGGTTTTACTTCAACACACTACGGCCTTAAAGTAAAGCTTACTTCTACCGCCAGCGAATGTGAAACGTCCAGCTGGACAGTTTCTTCCTCCGCGCCATATTTACAATGTCCGATCACTTGAACTTGTAGAGACTTTTTAAAGAGATTTTCGTTTCTTCTTACTTACCATACATGTTTTCTTTTGTACTAAGCACATTTTTATCACCTTTGTTGTGCTTCTGTAACCCACACACTTAATCTTGGTTCTCCTTGCTTTGGATATTACTGAACGCCTCTTCTACAGAATGGGATGCTTCGTTATACCGACGCCACACCGCCCTACCACAATTCAAGACTGCCCGGCTTTAGAAATTACATCAAAATTTCTGCCATACGTCATTGTATAAACATTTTGCTGTATTAAATGAGACAAATTTAAAAAAATAAACCAGTCACTTAAAATAAATAAGAAAGTAACGTATTATGAAAAATATAAACTGAATGAAAAATAACGAATAAATATTTGGGAAATATGAATTGCTAAATTAACAAATGTTTTTTTACAAAACAATGCAAACGATTGTATTTAAAAGTAATTTACTATCAAAAGAACAAATCAGCATTCTATTAAAACATTGGGTGATTGTTTACGAGGGAACCAACATTGGTTTTATAATTAAATAGATTAATATTAATTGATAATTAATATTTAATTACTATTTAATTCCATGCTTGTAATATAATAATAATAATATAATATTAACATTAACATAATTAATTAGAAATATTAATTATATTACTAGTTAATATTAAATTTCAATATTAATATTATAATCAGATAATTGATTAATAAACTTGATTATTTTTATTTAAAGTACATTAATATAATATTATTGCTTCTAAACATGTAGGTGGAAACAATTTAATTTTGGGAAAGAAAAATTTGTTTCCCAACAAATAAACTTATGTTATACCCAAAAAGGTAATGCTTTTAGCATTTCTAATTCCATAGAACAAGATTAATCTCAGATTCGCTTTTTTAAACCTTATTTTTAACCAGTTAACTCAAACAATAGAATATATCTTACGCTAGATACTTCGCAACAAGATGAAATTAGGAAGATGTGGATTTCACAAATGTAAACAAATAAAAATTCCCACCGCGAAATTTGTTCTACGAGGAAAAATTTCAATTTGTTGGAAGTAAAATAAGCTGTGACATATAAGAATATTTTAAACATTTTCTTCTGGGATTTAATATTTGCTTTTTGAAAATATCCTTTGAATAAAGATTATGAAAATATAGATTTTATGAAACAAAATCTTTGGGTTTTTGTACCTCTGATGTAATAACCCTTTATAGATTTACTTCAGCCTATTTTTGAATATATTCTTTATCAAATTGGTTATAAAGCATACCTACTTAATGCCGAGAGCTAGTTGGCATAGCAGATTAAAAATACATCTTCATTAATTTTAAAACAGATTAATAGAAAAGCTTTTGAGTTCAACATCAAATATTTCTATAATAACATTTTGTGTCTTTCTACCCAGCCCTACATATTTACATGTATACTTTCCTCTATTTCGATCTCCATTCTTCCATCTTAGTCGTAATTTAGCTACATACATGAAGATTTCATCTTCGTTTAATTTCAAAAAGCCTTGATTGTTTTATCAGCATTTTTTTTGTTTTCTTTTCATCTTTTTGCTAAATTAATTATTCATTTGACAGAAGTACTGAAGGAGATTCAATCAACTCATTAACATCTTCATGGTTGATTGTCCGCTTAGTTCATTCATTAAGCTAACGATTTTCAGATAGTTTCTTCAAAATTCTATAAATCACCTTCATCGCTTCTTGTGGGCACTGTTTCCAGAAACCTTTCTCACTGTCGACTCTTTTATTTTAGTTTCTCCACGAATCTCCAATAATGTTTATTACGTTCTTGGAGATGTTATAGCTCTAAAAAATTTGTTAATCGTTGACCATCTTTCCAGTCAGTTGCCTTTATATCGTTTAAATGTCGATAACATCGTTTTGTCCATGGTCTTTAAGTGGTATGGGTACTACTGCGAGGGAAGTGAAACAACAATTTTCGTGTGGTGTTCTTGCAGAGATTTGAAGTCCAAGACAAAGATTAATAATTCTTTAAATTGTAAATTATTATTTTTACAATATTAAGCTAACTGGGGGCACGAAATGAAAAAGGTAAACCAATTTTTAAATATTAATGCACAAAATAGTGTTTATTTCATTTGAAATGACTGGAAGCAATTCTTTATCTTTCCTTTCACTGTTTGAGACTTTCCGCTTGGTAAACTAACAATTATGTCATTTTTAATTACCAGCTAAATTTCCATCAAGAAGTTACTCTCAATCATGCTTGAAGGTTTATATATATCCAGAGGCAACTGATTCTTTTTCGATAAATTTGTATGATTAAGTATGAATTTTCCAAAATAAACCCCCTTTCTTATCTACATAGAATATTTAGCTGAAAATATTCTCGAACAAACAATACTTTATACAATTTCCGAGGTAATAAATTTTCTCTCGCAGCAACTTTATCTGCATTAGCCGATTCTGAAGTAAAAATTAAATTTATGTAAAGAATATCTCAATTTAAATTTGTTGAACCAGACATTATTTCTTACTTGAAATACTTTTAACTTCATTTGACCTAACCTTCCACCTTAATGTAAATTAAGAGCATTAGCTTGAATAATTGAGAAACTCAGAGGGACATCAATCCGTAATGGTTACAGATATTTTTCCATTCCATCCATTATTATTTTCCCGTGTCTTTAAAAACAATTCCTTGTAGTGTAAGAATATATTTCAGCAAATTCTGAACGTATTGCTTACCTTTGCAGCTATTTTAAAAATCCAAACGTATCCTTAATCTGTTTACATCGTGCGAAAGTTCCTTGATTGAAGAAAAAGATTTACCGGTTTCAAAACGTTTTTCTAATTATTTCCAAATTTCCATATTTTCTCAATCATATGAAGCTATGTTCCTTAATTTCTTTGCGCTTATCAACACTGTAGTTTCTCCAGTTTCACTCAATTTATAGGATGAACATAAATAGTCAAATAAATTGTCAAAACATACAACAAGTTGATTCACACCCTTATGCAAGATTGAAACTATTTGACATTTTGTTCGAATACTCTACGGGAATAACATATTTCAAAATTTCTTGGAACTGCGCTAGTCAGTCCCAAATTAACCGTACGTACAAAAAAGTCTGATAACTGAAATCTGTTTTTCCCCCTCATTAGGATCTGTTTTTCATAAACTGCGATTTTCGTATAAGTCTTTTGTCACGTTAGCTTTCTGCATGGAAGCAAAAATATTTTTATTGTCTATATTTAAAAATTTGGATTTTTTTAAAAATGTGCAAAATAGCGAATTATTTGAAATAGGATGTGCGAAACTTGTTTATGACATAAATGGTTTTCATTCAGTACTTTTAAAAAGCTATTGTAAAGAATATGAGGACAAATTGCCTGAGTTCAAAAATAAGTTAAATGATTTTGTGGCTTAACTAATTAATTTGAGTAATAGTTAAGTAAACTTTTTTCATTCATCGGCTTTTTGAGTTATATAGCAAGATTTACACAACTGAAGGTCTCGGCCTGGATGTCTGATCCTGGAAGTGTGCACCGAACAGCCGAGGAATACCAAAATTAAGATGACCAAAAAGAGACGCCTTCTGAAACTTGAGAAAAGCGGATGCGTCCTAATAAAATAATTCATATCCTGTCGGTTAATAGATGTTTTAGCTAGTATTCTTTTCTGCCCCCGGATGAGTTATTACGTATTAGTGATTTTGTGATAAAGCATCCGGCAACTGCTCTTGAAAATTCCACATTTATTGTTATTATATGTTTCACAAAACACTGCGTGTTCATGAAAAACATTAGTATTTACCAAGCAATGTTCGAGAGAAAATTTTGGCCATCATACCGTAGCCTTGCCACGAGTATGCTAATTTATTATACTCGCACGCCAGTGTGGCTCTCTTCTGTTATGTGGTCATATGAAGGAAGCGTAAGCCGCGTATGTTACTTCTTTTGTTATTTGCCGACTGTTGAATTGCTGCCCAATAAAATGGGAAAGCTCTGGCGATCTTTAGGGAATTCGGTTAGCAACACCATCGGTTAGGTACGCTCTTTGGATGTTCCGATTTGATAATAACGTGAACCATAATTTGAAGTAAGACATGCTATTTTCAGTTTAAAAATGTGCCTAGAATTCATCAGTGCGTAGTTTCGAAAAAGAGGTTTTGATCAGTATCAAAGACACCACAGTAAGCTCTTAAAACGTGTGCAATCAACATTTAAGATCGTCTTGTTTGTTAGAAGTATTTAGTAAAACATTCGAATATGAATCCTTAAATTGTTGGAGTCAACATCGAGTGTAGTAAACGAAAAACGGATTACAATCCTAATTTTCTTTTTTTTTTTTTAAGCTTTTAAACAACTTCTGATTTTTTGAATTTCTAAATTAAACGTCCTTATGTTTTATGACGATTGCACACAGTAGCTTCCTTTCAAGAATTTATGTTTAAGTGCTGTACACAGTAGCAACACACAATAGCCATTCCTACTCGATTATTTGATGAAGATTGCATGGCAATTATTCAGCTCTTATTCTGTAAAAGACGATAGTTATGAGGACGGAGCATTTCTCGTTAGCCCTTACGATAAGAACAAAAAAAAATTGTTAACCATTTGTTAGAATGCGTTTTCTAAAAAACAAGATTTCTTATGTTAACTATAGTAATGATTACTAACTGCCAATTCCAAACAGGTTGTTGAAGGATATAAATGCATTAAACAAACAAAGTTAGTACAGATGTCCAAATGTTTGATACTTTACATGCTTTAATACAAAGTTGATCCCCTAAAACTCGTCGTTTATGATCAGAAAAGTCATTGTCTCTTTTTTGTAATTCGATTCCTTTATGTAGTTTTTAAATGATAGATCCTCAATCTTAGAAAATTCATAAATTAACTCTCCAAGTCAAAACATACAAAGTACACTTTATTTATCTAAATGTCAAAGCTTTAAAACTTAAATAAAGTCGCACGCAAGTGAGTTTGCGGTTAAAAAGAAATCTTTAGTTTAAATTGTTTTTCAGAGAAGCATGCAGCACTACGCAATTTACTTGTAATTATGTCATTCTAAACTCCATTCTCTTTTGCATGATGAAGATTACGTTCGAACTGCGTTCAAACCACTAAGCTCACTTATGGAGGCCGCCAATATTCAAGGAAGGAGGCAACGTCAATCCATACTAACGTGGATTAACATCAACCAATGTTCGGCATCATCAAGCCCCATCCGAAGTGAAACAACTGTAAATCCTATTCAAGAAGATAAAGTTTTGCTTTCGACAGCAATAGCTCCAGTCAAACAACATATTCTCCTTGTTGCATGTTCTCAAGGTTGTCTCTTATCAGAATCATTTGCTAAGAGACATTCTTTAATTATGATTCAAGTGATCGAATCTTGGTGACTGTTATTTAAACCACCACACTAACCACAAATCTAAGTAGTAGAAATCTGTGCAGTGCTTCAATGCATGGCAGAAATATTAAATTTAACCCAAAAGCATTGACAACTCCAGCCTTCAAACATTACATCTCAAGATCGTAAGCTATTACTGGGCTACAATTGACTGACAGTGATTTTTTCTAATCAAGTGATGTTGATTTAATTATTAGATCAAATAAAAAGAATTCATTGTCTGTTTTAAAGCTAAATCAGTTATTTCAACACAGTTAATTGATAACCTACATTGAGATAGTTATTCCTGATCATTCATTTACCTATTCTGGCTAAAATTAAGTTCTTTTGTTGTTAAAAATAAAGCTCAAGAAGTATTCTCCATAAAGTATATTAATGTGTGTTTTGTGTTTAAGGCAATCCACTAAGAGATTTATATCTGATCTGATGTCTCTGTCATATATGACCATGCAAGAGAATTGTTGCATGCAGAGGTTAATGCGTTAAATTGTAGTAGGACAAAGAAATTTCATCCGTGCTAATAGAAAATTGAATTAGTTAATCAACTAATTCTTCATTGAGATTATTTGTATATCTACTGAAAACAATGAGTTGAGGGTCTGAATGGCCGAGTGTCTGGCGCTCGGTGTCACAGGTTTCGGGTTCGAGTTCCGGCGCTGCCATGGATGTTTGTAGTGGTTCGGAATCCGCTTTAAACCGTAGGTCTCGGTCTACTATGACTGTAAGAGCGTCACGGAGCAGAAGTCCGATCTTCTACCTACGGGTGCTTCATCAGAACAGAAACTGCCCCCTCTGCCCACCTTCCATGAAGGATACGACAACAACAACAATGAGTTGTGATTTATTCCGTTATGAGTATGAGAATTTCTTGTTAGATGTATTGAAATCTGAATCCTAAAATTCGCACGGGAAGTTGTACTAGCTGTGTCATCTGGGCGTTGTGTATTAGAAGATATTTGGTGTCAGTAGAGACAGACGGTTATCTATCAATGAGGGGAGAAACGATACATTCTAACGTATTCTAGATGGCTGGACCTGGTTGCTCTGCTTGGTAGGGAGACGATTGTAAGGACTGTTTGGTAGTATCATATGTCTGTACCATATGCTACTAAATGCCTACCTAAAATAAAATGGGACGATGATGATGAATTATTTTTATGAAAGCTTACACTGTGTGTTGACGATTTTCAGGAAAGTGTATATTATATATAAGATGTATTCATCTTTCCCTGTATATTATACATAAGAAATTTTTTTAGATTTTTAATGTGTATGTATAATATTTAATATTCAACACAGTTATAATATTAATTAAAAAGAATGTATTTTTAATCAACTGCATTCATTGATTTATATACACATTAAAACAGAAGGATTGTCGAAAATATTACTTACAAAACATTTTATACCAAAATTTCAATAAATAGTATAAACTTTAGTACATAATATTTTTCGAAATATAAAACATGTGAATTACCAAAATAATTTTTGTAAAAATTGGTGAAAAAAATTAAATAAAAAAAAATTTAATTGAAAAAAAAATTAAAAAGATTTATTGATTAAAAATATTTGTTCACAATTTCAAAGTTCAAGAAATGAAAAAGAGTAGCACACATTTCATACTGGTGCACTCATTGAATGCAATAATAATTTGAAGTATTTATTCTTTCGTGCATTTGCTGAAAAAATCATTTACAGAAACAGACTTTTTTTTTTTTTTTTTTTTTTTGCATGGAAAATATATTAAATTAGGTAATAAAATAATAAATTGATTTAAAATTTAAAAAAGTATATTCATCAATAAAAAATTCTTAATTTACAATAAATATGTAAAAATAAAATAAAATTAAAAATACATTTTTCTTTCTTATTTCTAACATATTTTTACAAAAGGAAAATTTATTAATTTTCATTAAATTTATTATATTTCACAATTTTGTTTTTACATTTTTTTTATTTAAATTTATACTACAAATGGTAAAAATAGGAAAAGTTTTCGAAAATAAATTTTTTTTTTTTGCAAAAATTAAATACGCATACCAAAATGCTTTAATTGCCACAACAGAAAATGATAATACTTAGAGTCTTTGAATTGAAAAAAATAAAAATCGTGTAAAAAACATGTTACCGAAAGTTTTAACGCCTTGAACTTGTTGAAATTAAATACGACCTCAGCAAATATTAATCATTGATTATTGAAACTAGCCTATGGAGAAAAATGCCTATGGAGGCTAAATGTGTAATAACTTTAATAATTTTTAATTATCAAATATGTGGATATATTTGCATTGCAAAATAGTAAAGAAGAAATATGACGGTGAAAGTGAAAACGACTGGTGATTATTTTTTATAATTTTATTTTAGCAAATAGCGTCAGAGTTTAAATAGTCTTTCTTTTAAACGTAAAATAAAAAATAAGAACTACAAAATGAATCATAAAAATTTATAAAAATGAAAAATAATATTTTTAATGTGTATTTATGATAATACATGCTAAATATCTTTAAATGTATCAACAAGAAGTTAGCAGTAGTTCTTTACGTCGATTAAACAAATAGCACCAAATATTAAGTTTAAAAAGAGGAAGGAGGAATAAATGCATTATTGGAAAGAAATATCACTGGAATTTCTTTTTATTTAAAGTGAGTTAAAGATGTGTTTTTGAAATCTAAAATTCCACAAGAACAGAATGTGAGTTAAAAGATATTTCAATTGTGCACGTCAAGAAATGTCTAAATTGCATTTTTCTTTTTTTATTCTAATTTATTGTATATTACTTACACGAATTAAATTGCATTGATGATAAAAAAGGTTCGTCTCTGTAATATACTGGATTTAAAGAATTAAAACATTAATTGTAAACAGCTAATAAGTCAAATTTACGAAGTCTTCTATGTAATCACATAGAACATTCGTAACATTTCATCTGATCGTGCCATTTATGCATATTAATGCATTTATGCCTCTATTGCATTTTTTGGAATATATGTAATGCCTTTGTTATAAATAAGTATAGTTCAGTGATGTGTGTACCAATATGTAAAATATATCTAGGAACAAGTGTAAATATATTCAAATAATTAAATGTAAATACATTTATTAAATATTATGTTTCGTCAAGTAATGAAAATAAATAAATGATACAAATTAACCCTTATTGGATGAATAAATTTTTTTTCAACGTTGAGGAAAAATAGATAAACAGAAAAATTAATTAAAGTAATTCCTTTATCAAATTAAATTTTGAAAAAAATTTAAGGTAATCGAACTCAGGAAACAAATTATTTAACAATAACATCTTTATTTTGTTTTAATATAAACAAAGTTTATAGTATAGAACTGAGTCACTCAAATGTTACCATCGCAAAAAAAAAAAAAAAAAAAAAAAAAAAATTTAAAAGGGAAAAATTTAAAGGGAATTTTCAGTCCATATTTTCATCTACAAACAAGTCACTTACTGTGTCACCTAAAAACCGTCCTCCACTATTAACGGCGGAATGATGACCAATTGGCTAGCGCTCTGGCCTTTGTTACCACTGGCTTCAGATTCGAATCCTGGTGGTGAGTGGTTTGTGAGTGGTTCAGAATCCGCTTTAAACTATAGGTCCCAATCTAATTAGCCTAAAGTATGCACAAAATGTCCGTAGTGCGACAAACAAAATCTACTACTTGCGACGATACACACTACCACCTGTGTGTTATAATCGGTGCTACCAAAAAATTAAAAAGTTGGTTGGCAGTTGGATGAGTTCGAATGTCTGTTCACGTTTAAGAATTTTCTGAGGAGTGTCTTCCACTTGCGAACAAAGGGTGTAGTGAAGGATGATGACAGGCTAGAATGAGCAATTGCTGCAGTTGAATGGAATGTAACATTGCTTTATTAATTTCCTCTTTAGATGATACTGAAGAAGATGATTACCTGTTACACTAGCTTTTGGAGCTATCACAGCTCGGAGACGAACAAATTGAGGACAACAATTTTTTTTTTTTCATCTCAAATCGTGTTTGGGCTGAACAAGAACCTGAGCTTCCAAAATGGTTTTTGTAATTCATCAATTGTCTTAATTAATAGTTTAAAAACTAGATAATATCTTCGAAATTTGTGCATAAATGTTAAATATCTACAATTTGTATTTTGAAGGATATTATTTCTTTATATAATTCATAAATATTTGGCAATTTTTGGAGTTTAATTAAAATATAGGTAGTACATAGTATTATTATCAACATTGTTATATGCAATTAGTATCATTCGTTTTATTTATGTAATTTATCTAAATAATTAGTTGAAAACTTTTCTATTAAATTCTTAAAACTTTCCTTACTATCATCCAAGTAGTAGGAAAAGAGAAAGAATATATGCACGATGCTCAAGCTTTCTTCGTAATTGAAGTATTTCAGTTTAATTGTTTTTTTTATGCTCGTATAGATGTAGCATTTTTTCCCTCACGTGAAGAATTTTGGCATTTTATCCCAGGATAAAGGAATGCATGGTATTCGACAAATATATATTAAACCCATCACTCAAATTTGACCGCAGACAATCTTAATCATGAGTAGTTATATTATATGCAATTAGTGTTTTTACTAATGAGAACAACCTCTCACTCAAATTTGATAACAGATATGTGGTATCATGTATAATGATGAAATATCGAATATCTTTGCGACCTTCACAGGTCGAAATAACTACAGTTTGAATATGATATATTATGAGTTGTTCCACCGTGATTGGTGATAGACCCCGAGTTGAGAAATGTCTACTCTAATGAGAAGTAAGGGAAGTTGACCCACCCTCCCTCTTGACGTAATCTTAAAAGGATTTTTTTTTTGGTGAAGAAGTAAGACAGTTCTACGATTAGTCATCCAGAAGTGTTGTTTTTTTTTTTTCATTTGAGGTGACTAAATAGGCCGGAGTTTCCGCCTGCCTGTTTTCAAAGTGAGCCCCTTGGGGGTTTCGGGAATCACGCTGTGGGATAGTTAATTTCTGCCGAAGACCAGTGTATTAGATTTGTCTCCATCCATGGAGTGAAGTGCACTTGTGAACCAAATTATCTTTAAATTTTATTTTTGTAAATTGAGTTCTGCATATATGCATATAATGCTTCTAAATAAAAATTAAAGTGTTCCCATGAACCAGAAAATTTCCCTCTTTTGACGCCCGTTATGAGTCTAGTATAGACTGAGACATTGCAATATTCTAAACTGAAAAATAATATCCCTTTTTTTTTCCTATTTATGCTTACAATTTTTCTTTTGAAAGTGGAAATATGATAACTATAATAATTCCTGAGAAAAGAATAGAAAAGTGTTTACTATATCTGAACAATTACCTCTGGGTCAAAGTTTGTAGACAAAGAGAGGTGGTGCATCCCTATAGATTATATTCCCTCCCCCTCAACACAATAGTTTCCTGAAATATTATTAGAGAAGGTATTCCTTTCTACCAGTCAATAATATATGCCAGGGCCAGCGAAATTCTTTTTATTCAACGCTCTCTAGGTGCTCAATGCTGATTTTGCTATTCCATGCAATGTTTGTTGCTATGCATGTTGAAAGTAGATTGATGCCATTGGCATCAATCTACTTTCGACATGCATGGTATCTATCTATTATCTATCCATCTAATCTATTTTTTTACATGCATGACAACATGTCAAAACGTACAGTTGTGTTGTTGTGTTTTTAAAAGTAACATTTTAAAGCTTTTTATTTTAAAGATTTACTTGAACTAATAGAACCTTCCCAATTAAATCAGTAGAAATTAATGGGTAGGAAGAAGAGGAATAGAAGAAACGTTGAAAGTTCGGGGGTAAATATTATTCATTTAAACCTTTTAGGATTAATTTACAGTAGGAGGGGGCGGAACACCTTCAATAATCTTTTTTAATTATAATTATATTTTCATATGAGTGGCAACGTTGGAAACAACTAGTAACTAGCTAACTTACGGTGCAATGCAGTTGATTAATAAAATCACTTCACATGGTTATTTAATCACAAACCTGAAATTTAAAAATTACGGAAAAACTGATTTTCAGTCCAATCTTTCACCATGTGAAAAGTAGTATTTTAACGAATTTTTTTTTGTGTCAAGATCTCAATAAAATTTATTATATAAAAATTACATTAATAAAAAAAAATTACATAACTATAAAAATGTCCGAATTTTTAAAAAATTACACTTGTTTAAATTACGCATTGCAATCGTTTTATTTAATAACTGAAAAATTTCTTACAGTCCCCTTGATATGATTGCTAAGAGAAAAAATTGCTAGATTTCATTAAAAATCATTTTTAAGCAATAAAAACATTCAAATTAATGATTTAAATAATAATTATTACATAACTTTATTATTATTATATCACAGTTATACCATTTAGAATCAATAAAATTTTTAACTAACTATCCTAAGATTGATGAATGGTTAAAAGGAGAAGGCCTCAGTTAAAATTAGGTTATTTCTTTCGTAAGCGTCTAAACTTTTCTAAGTTAATGACATAAAATAACAAACAATAAAGATCATTATAGCTAATGAGTTGTAATTCGTAGAAATTTTATTGAGTAATGGTTTCTTAAATTTATGTGCTCCAAAATATAGGAATTGTTGAGAGCAAAGCACCTTTTGCACTAATTATTTATTAAAAATTGATGAAAGTGAAATTATTTTTTGCATTACTGCAGTTTAACGTAAACCTGTTTTAAATAAAAAGTTTATTAAAACAGAGAAATAAAATAGCTGTTAATATAACAGTTTTAATAATAAAAAAATTTAAATTTTATTAAAAGTGATTTCTTTAATGATTTCATATATTTTTGTATGTAAATATTTAAGTTGCTAAATTATATATAGTTGAAATAGATATTGTAATAAATTTTCTTATAAAATTAATTAAATTCCAATTACTAAATTCTTTTTTTAAATTCAAATTTTATAATTTTGAAAAAGATTTCTCAGAAGAAAATTATCTTTATTATTATTTTAATTTAACTTGCATAATACCAGACCATGTAAAAGATGCATGTATCTTAGTTAGCATTAAAATCTAATAAAGAAGAGTTTGCTTAATTTAATATTGGATAGATGCAATTTATTCTAATAAAATATTTAAAAAAACAAGGATTTTTATTGTACAAAATAAAAATTTATTTTATTTCCAGGTAATAAAAAAATTAAAAGATTCTTATAGTGCTATAGTTAAAAAGATGCACAACACAGATGAACGCACAGAATATTCCTTCTAGGGAAAAAAAGTCTGATTCGTAAGTGGGAAATATTCTATATTAGATTTCAGGAAACTGAAAAGAAATGAGTAAATAAAATATATTCATCCATCGAAATGTAAAATGATATTTTGAAGATAAGTTCATAATATTGTATTACGTCAATAACAATTAAAATTTAAATCTACATCATATTAAGTTAAAAATGGTTTAGATATTAAAATGTTACACATTTGATAGAAGTCAAATACACCTACTAATTATATAAATCACACTTATAAAATACTAAAATGTTTATTAGTATTTAAACTTAAAATCTGTTATTAAGAAGGCAATTTTGTTCTTTTCTTTTTCTCAAATTGGGTCTTGGTTAATTTAATTGGGTCTTGATTGAATTCTTATGGCAAGAAATGAATTTGAATGCGAGACGCTTACGTAAGTTATATTAACCATTGAGTTTTCTTCATCCACAAACATTGCATTTCAAGCCATAAAATCCGATCAAATTCTGATTCTTCCTGCATACTAGCCATGCTCCATCACATATATAAATTTGCATTCGAAATTTAAAAACATAAAGTGCTTAAAACCGGACACTTTCATATGTATGCTGACCAAAAACTATATTAAAAAACGCACACAAAATCTTTAAACCGGATAAAAAGGAGCATGATAAATAGTTTTTGCTCTATGTTTGCTATTGCAAACATCCTCTAAAAACAGCTTTTTTATAAACGAGAAGAATGCAATTGCGATTGTAACTATGTGATAAGCATCTCACTTCGATAATCAGCTTACTTGATGGGAGTTTTATAAATTTCTCTCATGCGACGTGCATATCAATTTCCTCAAAGGCAATGTCTTCCTTTTATTATTCGCCAATGGGCCGCTCGTGCATGCATAATAGGAATAAAACAGTCTCTGACGTGCAGAGAAATAAATGAGTAGATACAAATGCATCAAATTTATATATTGCATGTTAAAAGGCTTTATTTAATTTTTTGGAATTTTAATCAAATTTCTTTTTTTCTTTTCAACAAATTAACAATTAAAATGATGTATGATGTTAACCGTAGGTTAATAAATATAGAACTAATTTATTTTCAAAAAATATGGTAAATATTTTTAAAATGAGAAATTCCAGTTAAATGCATAAACAATTTAATTAATATAAAGCTCAATTAATATTAAATAGGATGAATTAAATTATTTGCTTTCTTAATTTCTGCTTTAAAAACTCGACCACGTACCATCAGCATATTTGCTGGTTGCGCAGAAACAGAGCTACAGTGATTACATTAATAAGTTTGGAGATTTTTACTTTAATTATAATTTTCTTGAATATCTCGTAAACTGTTCATAATAATTAAAAATAGATATTAATCATAATAATTTTTTTCCCGACAGCAAATTTTTTGTGTTGAACCCTTTTCTAGAGTAAAAGTCAATGATTTAATCCTTAAAGGGATAGAAATAAAAGTGTTTTAGCACTCTTAATAAGACTTAGTATATTAAATAGTCAATCCATATCTGAATTTTCCTTTAAACTTCAGAGTTTTGAATTAAATTTATTCATGTCGAAATCGCTTTTTAATTGAGTGAGCTTAATTTTTTCAACTCAAATTTTGCATTCATTTATCTTCTTTTTGTATTCTCTTCATTTTTCTTCCACAACTATATCAACTATAATTTTCACTAATTCAATAAAAGTGAAAATTATTTTTCATTCCCTTTAAGAAATAATTACTTATGCTTATAATTATATCCTCTAACTGGACAATTTCAGCACCATGCGGAACCGTTTAAACCAATTCTTCAGATTTCTCAAACTTCTCACCAACTTCAATCCTCCAATTCTAACTTTTAACTCGTTATTTTTCATGTTAGTGATAGTTGACATACACAGAAGTAAAAAAACTAGAAAAAATTAGTCAGGGAAATTATACTTACCAGAATCATTATTAATCAGCACCCACCCGGAATTTATACCAAAAAGTAAGACAAGTTATTTTTTTTTCAAAAACTCTTTATTTATTCTTCCAAATTTATTTCATCGCCTTCAAAAGTAATCCCCTCCGGACACAATGCACTTATGCCAACTTTTTTTCCAATCCTCAATGCATGCTGAAAAGTCATCGGCAGGGATGGCCTTCAAAGCGCGCGGCGATCCACGTTGTATCTCTTCAATCGACTCAAAGCGGTGTCCGCGGAGTAGCCCTTTGTGTTTAGGGGGACAACCAGAAGTCGTATGATGTCAATATAGTGGTTGTGGAACGATACGGAATTCATTTTTTGGCGAAAGAGTCACAATCAATACAGTTTAAGCAGGCGCATTCAGTGTTTTCAGTACAAATCGAGATTTGACGCGTTTGAGACCCAAAATGGAATAGACCTATCCCTTTTTGAAACTCCAACATCAGTAGCAAGGTCTCTAATTCTAAATCGACGGTTTTCAAGGACCAATATTATAATTTTTTGGACGTGAGCTTCGTCGGTTGAGGTTGATAGTCGACCAGAGGGGCTCTTCGTCTTCAACGCGTACTCTGCCTTTTTTGAACTGTTTATACCCCTTCTAAACATTTCTTTCCGATATAGGAATGCTCATCGAATGTTTTTCTGCAACATTCTATACGTTTTTTGAAAAACAAAATTTTATGAAAATTCTTTGCTCAATTAATTCAGACATTTCAAAAATCGCCTAAATCACTTTTAGCGCTTCACAAAACCAAACCCAATTCAAACGCTAATGAATATTTTGACGCGAAATTTCCCACAGATGTCAAAGACAGTGCCAGCAACCTAAAGAGAAAAAAAAAATGAAAATCCGTATGCCCCGGGAATTTTAAATTGAAAATTGGTCTTACTTTTTTTACTGTTACAAACCCAACTGACTTTTCCTGCACAAGGGGATCATTTGAAATTTTTATGGTTTCCAAATAAATACCACACAAACACTGTGGGGCTATTAGGCTAAAAGTTTATTCTCAAGCAATTGTTTGTACTCTCATTCAAAAATCTCATTGTTCAAGCATCTATGAAGAAATTGAAACACTTGACTTCAGTTTAGCTCAAAAATACAATAAACTTCAAGTGGTAAAGTGGATGCTCTTGTGCTCCAACAAAAATAATTCAAATTTTTAATCATTCCCTCCTTATGCGAATCTGTAAAAGTTTCATCTTCTTACAATTAGTTGACTTCTCTTTTAGTACAAATGAGTCCTTTTTAACAATCCTTTTAAATAAAATTTTAGTACAAATGAGTCCTTTTCAACAATCCTTTTAAATAAAAGTACTACAGGAAGTTAAGTCCCTTTTTATATATAATAATTTTATCTAATCTCTTAGTGGTATCATTTTCATAACGGAAGCCACCACTATCAGGCGCCTGATGCCACTGCGCATTCATTCATCAGAACTCGGCAATTTATCGGGAGACTTAAAATGAGTTTTCGCATAACGTCCGCTTTGACTTCCGATAATTTTGCAGGGACAATTGTTTAAGTGTTTGCCAGCTGCTTTAGAACAAAAAAATTTCAAAACAGCTGCAATACTAAATCTTAAAGTGCAAATATTTTAATCACTTGTAAAGGAATTTTTTTGTGTATAAAAAATGTGTAATGTTTGTAATAAAAAATATTTACAATGTCTCATATTTGCTTGTACTCCACTTGCTATTTGTTATTCAACTTTGAATGGCAATCAAACATTCCCTTATTTTTAATAAATCTTCAAATATTCATAGAATATTAAGAATTATATTACTTTTTTAAAACTTTCTACTTGTACATTTGTAATAAATGTTTAATTCAGTTTGTTTCACAATTCTGTTCTTAAAATCATATGGATTGTATGTATGTCATTTTACTACTTAAAATTTAAGAATCTTAGATATTCATTTAAGAACAAATATATTATTTATTCTTTTAAGAATAAGAATGAAATGTTAAAAGATAAAGAAATAAAATAAGTCATATGTTAAATAAATAAAAGCATAAAAAAAAAAAAAAATTTTCAAAAATGCAAACAATGAAAAAAAAAACAAAAACATTTCTATTTGCAGCTGCTTTGTTAAGACTATAGCATTAATGCTGTTTGCCTCAAATTAAACATCTGCTTTTCTTTTTATCTAAAGCATCTATTCATTTCTAATCCAGATAGTGTGTAAATAAAATCTTGTTAAATTTAATCCCAGTCAAGTTATTCCTTGAAGATATAGAGTTTTACCTTCAGATGTAAGTAATAATTCAAATAATGTACTTTTAAATAATGTTGATTTATATATATATATATATATATATTTATATTAGATATAGATTTATTTATATTTATATATATATATATATATATATATATATATATATATATATATATATATAGTTTTTAAAATTTTAGTAATTACTTAATTTTTAATTTTTGGAACAGCAGAAAAATAGTATAGAGATATTTTCAATTTAACAATCTGTTTTTGTTGCTATTTCAATTCGTTTTTATTCAAATTTTGTGCAATTCAAAAGCTATTAATAATTAATAAACTGTACCTGTAATTTTGTACTTGTTAAGATACTGCATGATATTTGGCTTCAGGTACACATAATACATATTTAGTAATATCATATGTCTATTTTAACTATTTTAGTAATGCAACTTGTTCTGCTTTTATATTTCCATTTCGAAACATGTTTAATGAAAAAAATTTATATTAAAATATTATTGAAAAATATATCCTATATAAGATTGAAGATTATTTATCTAGTAAGAGTAGTTGAAATTTAAATGTAGTGATTGTTTTTAAAATGCAATTTTTTAATAAAAATATAATAATATTATGAAATAAAATTACTGTTCTATTTTTATAAGTAGATTATATAAAGATGTTTGAGTGGTTATTTATTACTTTTTGTATTTAGATGTTTAGCTGTTTAGTGGTTTTATTTGATGTTTGGTGGTTTATTCCACAGTCTATCCTTACAAAGAGATAATTATATTACAAAATCTAACTACCTTGAGAAGCTTACATCACTAGAAGTAAAGTGAAGACAAAATTCATTCTTTCTAAATTTTTATAAATCATTTGCTCATTGAAGTTTATACATATAACAATTAAAAAAATAGCCTTAATAAATGCAAATTTCAAATTATACTTAAAATTGGTGAACGAAATTTGTTTTGATGATTAGAAACAAATGAGAGCTATGAATGAACATGACTGATTTTTAATGTTAATTTATTTTTCATATGCATCTGTAGTTTTTAAGGAATATATGATATAAATTTATATTAATTCAGGAAACAACAAAAGTAATTTTTTATTTCAAAAATATTAAACTAAAAAGCTACTTTCTATAAATAATTTGCTTTAATTATTAAAATTATAATTTCTGAAACTATTTTTATTTGATAACTCTTTTATTTTTATGCTAGTGCAAGTACTATAGAAACACACAATCCAATCACATTAGCTGCTTGACCTGTCAAACCAGAATATACACTCTGTATATTCTGGCTTCAAGGAAGTGTGGAGAGATGGGACATCAAGTGGAATTCTTTATATACATTGCCGTGATGTGCACTGCCACCTACCTTTTGTGATTGGTTATTTCACGTTGACATCGAAGTAGGTGGTGGTCATATTAATGGGACTGGACAGTGAATTACATTTAGTATCCCGCTTCAATAGGTATTTTAATTTTTTTCTTATTCCTATTTGTTTTTCCTTATGAGTATTTGAAATAATTTGTAAAATGTGCCCATTACTATGAAGAAATTATTTTAATAATTAATAATATTTTAAAATATTCTAAATAAACTATATATAAACGATATAAATTTTGTGCCCTCCTGTTTTAATAAATATTTTTATATTATCTTAAGACTAGATTTATTTTCTGAATAAAGACTACTTTTTATATTTTTGGATTGAGTTTTATAATAATTGAATATATAAATGAATAAGCTAAATATACTATTAAATAAATGCTTAATAAATTTTACCTTTATTTATTTTAGCAAAAAATTATTTTTATTTAAAACAACATATAACAATATGTTTTTGTTCATTTTCATCCTTAATATTAGTTATTTTTTTTAAAGATATGGTTTTTTTTTATATTTGTTTTGACATTTTTGGATTACAACTTTCTGTTCCATTTCATATAATTTTTTCTCTTTTATTAGAATTTTTGTAATGGTTTAAAAGTTGTATGAATTTTAAACTTTTAAATTTCTTTCTGCTACCTACAAAATTAAAAGTTAATTAGTATTATATAAATGAATCATTACAATTTCTATTTTCCTTGCATGCTTCATGTGAAATTATTCATTTATTTTATACCCTTTATAATAAGTGCAAGTATATAAATAAATTTACTGTTTCTTAATAAATTTATTTGTTTTGTTAGAACATTGTGTTTTATTTAAAGAAATGTTATATTTGGAATCAATATTTTAATATTTTCATCATTAATATGCAAACTTTTTCAAAATTTTACTAATCTGTTTATTCTCCCTTTTGGTCATATTTCAGTTTTTTTCCATTCAATTTTCTTAAGAAAAATATTCTTTCAGTCTGTTTCTGCACTCCCCCTTCTAAATTGAGTTTTTTTATTTCAATTGATATTTTTATAATGCATAAATATATATATTTTCTTAAGAAACTTTTTCATTAAAATACATTTAAATTGAAAAAATTTGTATCTTCAAATATATACTAAATAATTAAAGAATTTTTTTTCTTGTCTTACTTCATTTAAAGAGTGCTTTTATTTGCTTAATTAATTATTCTTTAAACTGTTGCAATAGCTCAAATTTATTAAACTTCAGTAGTACATAATCATTTAATAAAATATAAATTAGGAGTTCATTAAAAAAAACAGAGATTTTTTTCTTGTGTGGCCTTCTTCTTTTCTCTTTAGTCAACCTTAAAAAATACTGAATATAAATACTTAATTTATTATTATGTGTAATTGTAAGAACTTTATCTTTAATAATAATAAAATAAATAAATTCATTAAAATGTAGATGAGCCAATAAGTATTACAAACATAAACAGATAAATCTAATGTCTTAATAAATTAGATATTCATTTTTAAAAAAGTTACAAAATCAAAAGATTAAAAGCTACTTGAAAATTAAAAGTTAAAAAGTTACTTAATTTTTATGTATGCGTGATTAATATTCCAAAACTATAATTATCTGTACAATAAATAATTTTTATTTCATTCACATTATTTGTTTTTATCATATGCTGTACATTTTTCATCTTTATTTCAGTGAATTTGAGTTACAAATTATATGTGTATTACCTCAATTTATAAAATTAATTGAAATCTTAAATTAAAAAAAAACAAAACTAATCAAATAAATATTCTCAAGATTCAAATTTAAGTATGTCATGAATCTTTTAAAATTTATTCAGGTATTTTAAATATCTTTCATAGTTGTTATACATTACAAGAAATGTTCATTTAGAAATATTCTCCATAATCTGAATTGTTTTAAATACATGAAACTTGTAAATGAATTGAAATTATATGTAAATAATAAGTAATTTAATCAAAATTTTAAAAAGTTGCATATAAAATAAATTTGTAACATATATACATCACTTTAATGAATAAGGAAATTGTTCATTAAAAACATGTCAATACAAATCAAATAGCAATCTAATTGTCATTAAACAAGTACTTTTTTTGGCAAATGATTTTTTTGGTGGTACATTAGTTTATTATTTGACTCAACTTTGTCATCTATATCATGAAAATGAATATGTAAACAGTGATTAAATCATTTAATGTACCATTCTGAAATTGATACATGTTCTTATTCTCTAAGGCATATTAAGTGAATATAATTTAAGAACAAAACAATTAAAATGTGAAAAAAACATTATTTTCTAGTTGTCATTATAAAAATGGGGAAGTGGCTGAATTCTCACACTCAAAATTGAACAAAACTTATTTTATCCAGCTTAAAATTTAATAAACATGAATAACCCAAATGATCTTGAATTTGGAATATTATTCAGGAGGGTATATTCATTTCAGAAAATTAAAACTTAATGTTTATAAATCAAATTATACACTGGGGTGCAAAACTTAAGCAACAGGTGGGTTTTTACCATAACTCCATGAGAAATCATCTGAGAGACATGACATTCAGAAATGAGGGAGGAGAGTACTATGTGCGTAAAGGATGACGAAGCATCCACCGGCGCTGAAAAAAGAATAAAATACATACGGTATGGAAAACAAGCTTTATTGAATGCATAGTATTGTGATTTATGATTGTCTCTGCATACCCTGAACCAGCTGGTGCACAACATTTCTTTTGTAAGAATGCCCATTCCTCAATCAGCATCTGTTTGAGTTGCTGGGTGTTCTCGGAGGATGTAAGCGTGCTGCAATGCGTTCCCAAAGCATCCCACACATGTTCAATGGGATTTAAATCTGGGAGTACGCTGGCCAATCCATTGAGTGATATCTTAACTTTCCAGTAGCTCCTCAACAGCAAGAGTCCGATGTGGCCGTGCATTGTCATCCATAAAAATGAAGTCTGGGCCAATGGCATCTCGCGACAAACGCACATGGGGAAGGGGAGTACCTCCTCACAATAGCGATCCCCGGTTACACACCCTCTGTCGAAAACGTGGGACTCAGTTCGCCCGTTCATCAAAATGCCTCCCCAGACAAGAACTTCAGAACCACCATAACAGTGTATTTCCTTGAGGTTTCTGGGATAAACCGGGACCCGACCTCTCTAATCAAAACCCGTCGAGAATCGCTTCTGATACAGAACCGACTCTCATCCGTAAAAAGGACACGACTCCATTGATCAGTTGCCCAGTTTTTGTGTTCTCTGCATCACTGTAAACGGTGGCCAACTTTCAACGGGTGGCAGCGTTCAGGGCGGGCGAATAGGCTCACTTTGTGAAGGCGTCTGGCCACAGTAAACCGCGACACTTGTCGCCCGTTGCTGTACAGAGTTGCTGAGCAATGGCGCTGCTGCTGTCCACCTCTTTTCGCCTACAAAGGACGATATATCGGTCATCCCCGCAGTTGTCTTCCTCGGCGGCCACCACCATCTTTCTAACAGCTGTACCTGTGGTTTGCAACGCTTTCAAGCGCGCAAAACGATACTTTTGTTGATTCCGATAACAGCTACACTGGTGACAGTACGCCCCCTCCAGCTTTCCGATCATTCTTCCACGTGTGAAGTCGTCCGGTGATTACTTTAGCCATACTTCACGAACTGATTCGAATATGTTTAATTGCGTCTCCGTCCTTCCTTTTATTCTACTGTTGAGCTGCGCGCGCCGAAATCACGCGTTTTACGTACGTTCACGTCGCCTCCGACGTTTCGTTCCTGATATTTGCATGCGCATGATGTTTCTACTGACTTACATGTTCATTGTACTGATCTCCAGACCTCCTATTCTGCAATTTCATGGCTATCTGCTAAATTTTTACATTATTGCTTAGTTTAAGTTTTGCACACCAGTGTACAATAAAAAAATTAAAAATTATTCGTTTATAATGTTTATTTATTATATATATATATATTGTAGTTAGTTAGATGCTCTAACATCATTATGGGTAAAACTTATTATGTCATATGAATGATTATTTATTAAGTTTTAACAGATTATCATGATAATTTTAGAATTAATTAGCATTACATATAGTTATGTTGAGAAATTAAGCTGCTTTATAGAAAATTTTTAATATAAAAAATAAACTGGAAAGCTTACTTTTTGTGATTCATGCAAGATCGCATATGAATCTTCGTAGCTCATCATCGTTGATGATTCAGCTGTAAATGAAAACGCTTTTTTTTTTTTTTAAATAAAGATTAATTGTTCTCATATTTCACATTTTACAAGATCCTAGACTAATCTAAAAAATATTTTTAATTTATTTGAATGAAGTCTATAGCTTTTAATTTCTGCTTCCCGTGTTTACAATTGGTCAATTCCTCTTTTCCGACATGTTGGTTTTCGTACGCTGTCAAAAACGCTTTCAAATCGCTTGCGCAGTAGTGCAATATTTCCGATATGCATGCACAATAATGCAATGTTTCCTATAAGCATGCGAGCTAGGAAGAAAAAAATATCGGACGATAAAAAAACATTATTCAAAAACTCTAATATCTCATGGTCAACATTCCGACGGTCTCGTAATCTACTCCTTTTTATGATTAAATTAGCCGTCCTCTATTTATACTTTTTTTCTTGGTTCTTCTTTCTATTTATATTACACATTTTAATTAAATTTTGTGTAACTTCTTCAATAAATTTCTCTATTCCCTTAATTTCTAATAAATAAACTGGATCCCTTTAAATTAATTTGTGCAAATCGTGCCTAAAATTTGTATAATTTATGTTTTTTTTTTAAATTTATAAATCTTTTATTAATTAATCTTTTATTAATTTTCTACATTTAAATAAAAAGTGATTTATTGAAGATCATTCATTGAAATGTCAATATTAATAAATCACTTTTTTCTTTCATAAAATTTGAATCTAATTTTTTTTTTACAATAGATCCAGCTCTTACCAAAGCACTACTGTACGTTGGTGTACAGTTAGCATTGTTGCTAATTTCCTAGTCATTTGTAAATGTCTGTTCTATCAGTACAAACCCTTTAGAGTCAGAATATTTAATTTGACATGAAATATGAGAATGCGCACTGAAATTGCCAAAGTACAGGTAAACAGGTAATAATTACACCTGTTAAAAACCTATTTACAAAAGATTCAATAGTATTAAAATAAAAATTCAAAACCTCACTTGGTGGACAAAACATAGAAAAGATATATATAATATTCCTTAAAAATATTATTATCACTATATCTCAAGTAATAACATGGGATACCTCTTGAATTCTATAACACTTTATCAAAAGTTAACCGTTTTTGTACTATCGGACTTATAAATTAGTTTAAAACTTGCCACTTTGTTTTAAAAATTTCATTAATAGCCGCCAAATCCAGTTCCAAATTTCTGTAGAAATATTTAATTCGGTATTGGATATTGGACAAAACTAACTGGTTTAGAATAATTTGCATAATTTTGATGAAAACTTTTTCTCCCTTATTCTACAAAATTTGTTTTTGAAATTACAAATTTTATTTTTTTCTGATCGATATTATAGTTTTGATCTGTGATTAATGACAGTAAGTAAATGACAGTAAAAAAAATGTGTAAATTTCGGGACTTTTAGATTAAAACACAAAGTCCCGAAATTTTTGACCTACTGTCTTCTCTGATATTTTCATCACATTTGGCACATATATTTTTATTCTAGCTAACTTAGTGGCATGATGGCTAATTGGCTAGCGCTGTGGCCTTTAGTACCATGGGCTTAATCATGGCGTGATATGGGTGTTTGTTAGTGGTTCGGAATCCACGTTAATATTTAGGTCCCTGTCTAATTAACTTAAATTATGCAAAAAATGGCAGTAGAACGGCAAATCAAACCTAGAAAATTTAATGGTATGGCCTTATCTGTAGCAGTATAGTGATTTTAGAGGCTGTATAAATGTTTTTAAGTTTCAATATAAATCAGCAAATATTAATTTTTAAGGTAAAAATCTCTCTAAAAGTTTTGGATTCCACTGAATAAATAAAAGTTTTCCTTCTTGGAGTCTTGATTCTAGATTTGTATTGTAATATAAATTCTTTAAATTTTTTTTCCTCGATTTCTGATTGCACGTTATATATTTTGATTGGATAATCACATTTTTTAATTTTCAGGTTTCTTGTTTTTATTTCGAAAAAGCGATTTTTACCTGATTAAAAAGTTCGTTTCCAGATTATAAATATAATTTGGTTTAAACATGTAAATCTTTCTGCATATAATAATTTCTTTTATACGTTTTTGTTTGTCCATCATCTCCCACTAAAGGAGGGAACTTTTATCAGCAACGTTTGCTTGACCGTGGTAGAGACGATTAATTTGTTTATGGCCTCTTTTATTGAGATTTAACAGGAAAATTCTCTTTTTAGGTGAGCAAACACACAGTAGAATAAGATTTTATAGAGCATCATCAAATTTCAGCACGCAGAAGGATAACATAAAGTTATATCAGGCTGATCTTTTCAATTGCTAATCATAAATTTAAGGGTATAGAAAGAACTCGTAGTGTCAAAGAACTCGATATCCTGATTCTACAATAAAAAAGATGAATAAGATCCGGTTTCTGAAGATTCTTCTGAATTTACGACGAATGCATATATATATTTTCTTTGATGAGCTGTATTTTATCCGATGCATACGCACTTCTAAAAAATGATGAAGTTGATGGATTTCATGTCAAAATAAAAACTGAATTCCATTCAATATATCTGATATATATAATACATATTTCTTGTTTGAAAATAACACAATTTTTTTTTGTTTATATCTATAATATTCAGAAATGAGATGGAGTCAGGAACAAGGAGTAGAGAAATACAGCACTTTTAAGGAGTCGAGAATCTGAGTCAGGCTGAGTTCAGTTGAGTCTGAGTTCAGTCTCATAAAAATATTTATTTTTCTAAAATTCTAGGAATTAATATTAAATTAAAATAAAGGAGATATTAATAGATTATCTCCTTAATTAAGGACTAATGCCTTTTACTTGCAAAAAAAATAATTACTTCCTTACCTACAAAACAAGAAGTAGAGAAGGGACAGGAAAATTCTTTGAAAAACAATGTTGAAAGAATTTTCTCAGCATTAAGATGTATTGAAAGCTCTCGGATCAATGAAATATCTTATAGTACTTATAATATTATTAATAAAAATATTTAATGTACTACAAATTTAGCATCTTTGCGCTAAAAATTTACACTTTTCATTTGCTTGCTTTACACTGTTCGATACCTGTTATTTTTGATTAAGATTTATGCAATTTTGTTGACAAATTTAAGAGCACAAGAGTGACTTTTGAGTTAGTGCAAATGCTACAATAAGCTTTAAAATTGTAAAAATTATTTTGGACAAAACTGCTTTTATAGATATATGAGTTTAATAAAATAATTTATTTTGCAAAATCCTCCAAACCATTTTTCCATGTATAAAAAATTAGAAAAAAGCAGGAGTTGTGAGTAGGAATAAAATATACGACTCACGATTCGGAAAGTTTTTGTCTAGCTCCATATTTGTGATAAAAATTATCAAATTCGGTTAAAATAATCAAGCCATACAGCATGAGGCAGAGATAAAGAAAATTAATTTCCAATCTCAGATTGCTTCGTTTGATCAAGCTTAAATGATCGTCGCTGTGTTTCTCCATTCGACTTACTTAGTATCCGTCATTTCCTTACAAGCAAAGTTCGGGTTTACATCGAATTTAATTTTTCAAGTCTACTAAATTCAATAAAAATATTTCCTGATGTAATAAACCGTTGTGTAAATCACTATTATATATACAGTTGCATATATAATTCTAAACAGTTGGAACGTATTTAAAGTTCTTCATCGATTCCAGTTAATTGGAAGTTTTACAGTATAAACTCTGATTCAACATATGACCTATAAGAATAGGTAATTTTTGAATTCAAGGGAAGGAACGTTTATGGAAATACTATCCATTTGAACAAAAAAGAATGTAAAACATGTACGCAAAAATTATTAAGTTATTAAAGGAATAATTTAATCATCTTTACCCAAACAGGAACAGGTTTGACTAGTATTTTTGCTTTCACATAAAAGTGTGTTTAACAAAAATCGTCTTTATTCTTCTCCAATTACAGAAATACGAAATTCAATAGAACAAGACATCAAAAACCTTTGACAAGGGTTCAATTCTTTTGGATTGTAAGTAGGTGAAAAAGCTTCACAATTTGGACTTTACCCATTCTGATTATTCTTTTTCCTGATTATTCTGATTATTCTTTACCCATTCTGATTATTCTTACATTACTTGTCAAATCTATAGTGTTCTGAAATATTTCTTGTTTTAGGAGAAATTGCCGTTTCCTGTTTCCCCTCTTCTTTTATGTTTTTCTTGACCTATCATGGACTGCCCAAGGATTCATAGTTTACCTGCATTTCAGCACTTTTTCCATCTGATTTTAGTTTTTCATTTTTTAAGTCTTTTTTAAATTGGGCATCGTTAATTGAAGTAATTAATTTATGATTAAATGAAATGTTAAAATAAAATTTGTACAAATACTTCCTATGTATCAGGGTCAAAATATTTTCTTTCAAATTAGTTTCAGTTTCAAACTAGTTCATTTTACTATAAAGATATTTCAACAGCCAGTCATATAGATTTGAAAGAAACCGACCAGTGAACAAAGATTTTTCTGCTTGCATGCTTCTTATAATTTTTATCGTAAAATTTATGTATTTTCATTCACGTTTTAATATAAGAAGATTTAAATGCTGAGCGAGCGACAGACAAAAATCTATCTTGTTTGCAATGATTACTTCATTATAGAGGATTATGACGGATATGCCTGAATTTCTTACTGACAAGTTCGATCAGAATTATTTATTCATTTAAAATCCCGATTAGCTTGAATGCTGGCTATTTTTGCATCTTATAATATTGGATAATTGTGTTGCTTTTCTTCAGCAAGAGAACAAAAATCTGCAATATTTAAAATTTGTGTTTACATAGCATAAAATAAAACACCTTTTTTAAGCTACAATAAATCTTAGTCATATAATTTCAGCTTGATTTAAAATACTTATATTCATTACGCAACAAGGTTAAAAAAAACTCTTATTGTAAAGAATCGAAGTATTTTTAAAGTTAAAAGGTAGGGCATTTCAAATTAAATGATATTAATAGCAGTAAAATTTTAAGCAACAAGCCATTTTTAAATATACGAAAGATTATTTTAAAAAAAAGGATACTTACAGGAGTGTTTTAAAGATTTGTACATGACTGCATTAAAATGTTGAAAAATGTTTTATTTAGAAATATTAAGATAGCTGAAAGCGCAAAAGTTTTAATTGAGCACAAGAAAAGAAATTTTTACAGATTTATTCTTTAATGAAAGTTTTGGTCGTGCAAATACAATGCATATAAAAAATTATAATTCAATCATTAATGAAAGAATTATTTTAGAATAATGCATGTAAATCTTATATGCATCAATTTATATGTATAATTCACTACTGTGCATACGTAAATAGAATGTTCTTCGAAAATATCTATAAAAAGGTAAGTAAAGAAAAAAGAAAACAATAAATGCAAAAATAATAAAATACCTAATGCTAATATGCTAGAAAACGTTTAGATTTTATGAGTAATTTTTCTTGTTAAAATTGTGTTTTTTTGTTTTTCATGTGAAATAAATTCTTTAACTTCATTAATTATATTTATTAGTATTGAATATTTATTTGGGGAAAATGTGACGAATGAATGTGTTTCCCCTGTGAATTATATTTACCAAGGGTTATAGTATTGAGCAAATAGAATTAAATATAAAAATAATATTTCAAACAATATACATATTTATTTATTTATTTGAACATGTAATATTCGAATGTGAGTTGAAAAAAATTTTATGATTATTTTGAATTAAGGGTATATTTATGTTTAAAAAGTTACTGTAACGTACTGCATTCAATGTAAGCACTTAAATTGTTAAATATATACACAAAAGATTCGTAAAAGTTTTCCCTGATGTGTCTAGTATTCTTTCAAAAAGTTATTAAGGATTTCATTTTAAAACATTCCAAATACTAATTCTTAATTAATCTGGGATAGGAGATTTAAACTAATTTTGAATCTAAAAAGAAATGTGAAAACTTTAGAGAAATATCAAGAAAAAAAGTGGAATTAAATTTTGAAAATAAAATTATACGTAACGCAAAACGTAAAAAATACAGTATGTGCAATATATATTAAACTAACTATAGTTTATGATTAAGCATGGACTAATAAGTATTTATTTCTTGGAAAGATTTTGAGAAGAATTTTTAAAACTGTTTAAATTGATAGTGTTTAAGAAACTTCAGTAAAAGACTAATATACAAGAAATAGGATAACAAGTAAGAATACAAAATAAGTTTAGAAGTATACAGTGTCTGTTCAGTTGGGAACGAATGGGAGGAAAATTGAATAATAAAAAGAAAATTTTTTAGGAAAGAAATTATATGGTAAGAGAAAATCCATGAAACCTAAGATGAGATGGATGTTGGAAGTGGAAAAAGACCTAGTGGATGAAAAAAAGTGTTGTCAGAAAGTCACTGTCAAAAGATTTTTTTTTAACAAAACAAAAGATTAGGCTGGTGAAATTCTGAAAATCTAAGCAAAAATGCAAGATAGAAACCAGTTTTTCTTTTACCAATTTTTTTCTTATTTAATTATTATTGATTTTACTGAGCACTCTCTTCAAAGAATTCATGTGCACAATTTTAAGCAAGGAAAATATGCCTATGCACTCATACAGCTGCTGATCAATAGAACCAAAAATAGTAAAGTTTGTCATATAATGATACAGAAAAATTTTTGTTTACAGATGTTCGCTATTCTGATGTTCACCAGGTTAACATCTATTTTATATAAAAACAAAAATCGAAATGTAGATAATGATTGAACACAGTATTGTTACTCCGTGTTCGTAGCTTATCTTCCATGCACACACACCCTCCTGAGTAGCACCTCCTAAGTGAGTAATAATGGGTAATGCCTGTGCGGCGCTTTGTTGTAAGGCATCCAGAACAGTTGTGTGAGGCCTTGTTTTGTTTCATTAAAAAAAACCGTTTGCATTAGAAGAAATACGAAATGACAACAGACTTCTGAAAACACTTAGTTAAATAAGGCCTGCCTTGGTAGACCCTCAATATTTTTACTTTAATGTATTTACTGTATAAATCAATTTCCTCAGAATAAACTCAAACTCAAGTTTACTATATTTTATAAAATTAAACGAACCCAAGTTTCGAGATAAAGAAGAGTAAAAGATAATAAAAGAAGATCTGTGATCTTTTGAAAAGGCAAAACTTTGTTCCAACCCGATTCATGTGATCCCTGGTTTTTCAGACTATCAGGAGATGGATATTGATGAAGATGAATATAATAAACCCAAATATAACAACATTTTAATTTCTGAGCCTTGACTCTGTTAATTTGTTTTACAATTTATGACATGTTACTATTTTATGAATATATTTACAATAATATCTTGAACAAATCACTTTTATTTTTGATAAATATGAAAATAGATAGTTTTGAAGACGACTGAAAAACATTCCATGATATTTGAATAATCTACGTGAAATTCAGTGGCATTTTCTTTATTTGTTTTCAAAATTTATATATATTTATTTTTTACGGTTATCACATCGCATTACGTATAGTGCGCTTCAATTAATTTCTTCCAGAACCATAACGTGAGCAGTGAAAAAAGCATAAATCTCCCTTTATTAGCTATTAAACAAGAATTATAAAACATATTCCTTTTATAAGATATTATTTTTCATTTCAATTTAACTGTAATAATTAGTTTAATTTTGGATGAAATTTTAAGTATAAGCTCAAAAAATTTATTTCGAAATTTTAATTTTGTTTTCTTGTTAATAATAGTTTATTCAGAAATCTTCTTGAGTTTTAAACAATATCTTTAGATTCTTGACACAAATACTAAAAACCAAAATATTTTTATCACTGTAATTCTTTTACCTGAGAAAAAAACACAATTCCTTTACCAAAAAATAAAAAACCTAACTCCTTTACTAGGAGATAAGAAAATATAAGATTCATGAATAAAAAATAACTAAATCAGATTCATTTGACTTTTTATTTTCTATATTTGATTTCAGATTTATTATGATGCGACACGTGTTATAATGCGACACAAGTTTGAATTATTTTTAATCTGCTTTGCCTAAAATTTTCTACCAAATTATTCAAGGTTAGATGAACCATCTTCCATCTTTGCTTGCAAAAACTCAGAAAATAGTTTTTTCACTCATTTCTGTTGATAGTTTAAGTTATTTTGTTATCTTAAGTAACAAAATAACTTAAACTGTTATGTACAGAATGAGTGCAAATCTTGAATTTTAAACAAAATTTTCAAATATATTGGTATCAAAAGCCATATTTTTAAAACTAGAATTTCAATTTCATGTTCCTTGCGTTCAACAAGTACTAAAAAGAAAAAAAAATTCTCATATGACGTATTTATATGCTGGTATCGTCGTCAGTGAAGTGTATCTATTCCACACTTCTTCACTGGGTATGCAAATTTTGAAAACAATTAATTTAAAATTTTTAATTCTAATTTCAATCTTTTCAAATCTTTAATTTCTTATTTATGATGCATTAAATTCACACGTGAGAAAAACTCTGAATCTCTGTATTTAATTTTTGAGACACCAGCTACAAATGATAATTTCGCTGCTGGAATATAAATTTTTTTAAAAAGATATTTTCTATAATCACATTTTTAACTGACGAAAACATCTACACTTGTGCATTTCGCGTAAAAGACTATAGATATTGAAATATAATTTATATCTTTTTTAGGGAATCTTTCCAACAAAATTACCATTTTTAAAATAAGGAAAATTGCAAATGCTCTTCTTTAACCATAAATACTATTTTCATGATTTTTATTTTCATTTTATTTTTCATAAGTAAAGACAAAATGCTGCATCATCAGAATATGATAGTATGCAAGTTAATGAAACTCATCATGTTCACCGTTATTGGATGTATGGCCAAAAAACATATTTTATAAACTTCAAGTATAAAAACCAAAGAAAAGCGATATCTTTTCAAATCATCATTAAAAATCTTACCATGCGTTCCAAAAAAAAACTCTTGATTTGACATATTTGCGCTTCAGTACAAAGACGATGAAGAAATGCTTGCTAGAAAAATACGGTGAAGACCATTAGGAAGCTTGCCCAAATAGATTTTAAAAAAAGAAAAGAAAAGAAATTATGATACAATAACGGTTTAACATAAAAAAATAAAAATAGTTATAATACTGGTAATAAAGAAAAACGCAAATGAAAAATTGCTTAGTTAGGGCGAAATGGATTCGAAAACGAGTTTGGCGTAGGCAGTGAACAAGTACAAATGTGAGCTCAACTGTGGAGGAAATTAAATATCACATAATCAAAGAGTTTGTGTTTAAAGTGGTAAAGTTGTACTATTTACAACATTTTCAATTATTATTTTGAAGATTAAACATTGTATATAAATTGTAGAAAATGCATGTAAAAATTTAACATCCTTGTTTACCTTAACATTCACATTTTTAAAACTTCAATGGCCATATTATTATAATGCCCTGTTTTTACTACAATGACTTCCACAACGGAAAGGCAAACTACCAAAGGAAAACTTAGGTGTTGAAATGTGTTCAAGAAAAATTACACGAAAACTAGTAGAAAATTATATGCCAATTGCTCAATCACCGTACTGCAATTGCTTCGTTAAAATTAAAATAAAACAACCACAAGTTGCCTCAACTACTGAGTCAGATATCACGCTGTTCATGCGAAGTTGCAAATCTTTTCAAGATTACGGTAAAGAAAGGAGTACGAGACATAGTTCAAGCAACGTTCAAATTAAATGCAGCTTCGCCATGATCGCGCATCTGCAGCTCATCAGCCCTTTTTTAATGTTACAACTTTCCCAAGTACCAAGAAAAAATGAACAATCTGTATATTGACATATTCTCGCTCCACTTCAGCTGTTAAAGCTCCATAATGCTTTCGGAAGAACATATTTGTAGAAAACTGGTGAGCCACCCATTGCCACAAATAACACTGAATCTTTAACATTATATTTAATGTATCAATAACTCGCAAAGTACTCCAAATACGCATTAC
>BPLR01019958.1:0-117424 GCA_021605095.1 Caerostris extrusa
TAAAATAATTCTTGGATGCAATACATTTTAATAAATGGATTTAATTACCCTTATTAATACAATTAATTTACAACACAATACACTATTAGTACAATTACTATTAATGAAAAGCATTCTTCAGACTGGTTCTGATTGTGACATTAGAAATAAAACCAAAACCCGAAATAAATACATTAAAATTAAGTTGATGTATATCAATCAGCATAAAACAAATACAGTGCATAAAGAACATGCACTATAAAAATTAATAATTTCAACAATAACAAAATAATAATCGTTATAATAATCATTCCACGAAAATATAACAATAATTGATCTTCTTTTGTCTGATAAAAATCACCTTTTAAATTTATTTTCGTTCTTTATTTGTCACAACAGATAATTCTTTTGACCTACAATCATCATTATAATAATGCATTTATACTCATTATTAATATATCACGTCACACAGCTTGCTTTCTTAAAACATTGTTTATTGGATTTCTTCGCAGACCTCGACTGCTTTCAGCTTTACCAAGAGATCATCTGGTTTACGAAATCTATTATGCGATGGCAACGGTTTTAAATCATCTGCTCGTCTCACAATAGTATTCGAAAACTCTTCGGCAAATTAACTGCATTTGTAACTGCAATGAATAACGTGTTTTGTATGGAAAGAGAACACGTAAAGCAGTGGTAGAAGAAATTGTGTCGTTTAAAAAGAGACAATGATTGCGCCTTCTATTTTGTACAGAAAGTAGTTTTTACATCTTATTCACAATAGATTACTGATACAGTCCTATTGCAGATTTTAAAAATTTATAAACATATAAATGTGAATTTTTCACAATAAGAAAAGGATAAAAATAACTTAAAGTAGCTATTTGTATTTATTTTATATATTTCTAAAAGAGATATTAGTAACGAAATATTATATATATTTGGGAAATAAATTCTGCATTTTTTTGTAATATTTCACACAAACAAGAAGAAGTTCTTGTGTATTTTGAAAAATAGTACATTTTATTTCGTAATGATTTTTCTTTTCATTTTCTAGTAAATGGAATATCATTTTTGGATAATAAATTTAGTATAACTTAATATGAATGTATTTCAAAAATAAAGTGAAAGTGAAGGTTTAAAAAAAGATGTATTTAGTTGACATTTATTTTAAAAAATTAATTTAAACAAAGCAAAAGATTTAAAATTAAAAAAGAATATACTAAAAATAATTTTTTCTTGCAATACTATATTTTAATAAATAAATTTAATAATCATCTTCTTTATTAATATATAATAATCTTTATATCATGTATCTCAAAAATGAATAATGATATTCAGATCTATCTGATTGTCATTTTTCCTATAGAAATAAATTACTCAAAATAAAAACATTAATACGTATGTTAATCAGCATAAAATAAACACATGAATTGTAATCTGATGTATTACAAAAAGAACACGCAATTATAAAATTTATAATTTCAACGTTTAACAAAATAATACGAATAACAATCTTTTCCACAAATATAACACTAATCGAACTTCTTTTATCTGATAAAAACATTTTTTAAAATTTATTTTCGTTCTTTATTTGTCACAAAAAGATAATTCTTTTCTGATGCACAAAATCATCTCAGACCTACAATCATCATTATAATAATGCATTTATACTTATTATTAATAAATCATGTCGCACAGCTTGCTTTTTTAAAACATTGTTTATTGGATTTCTTCGCAGACTAAATCGCTTTGTTTACCAAGAGAGATCGTTTGGCAAAATCTAATATGCGATGGCAACGCGTTTAAATCATTTGCTCATCTCTCACAATAGTATTTCGAAAACGCTTTCGGCAAATTATCTGCATTTGTAACTGCAATGAATGGGTTGTTTTTGTATGGAAAGAGAACACATTAAAGCAAATTGTGTCTTTTAAAGACAATGATTGTGTTTTTTTTTTTTTATTTTTTTAAACAAACTTGATGTTTTACATCTTATTCACAATAGATAGTTCATTTGCGAATTGCAGATTTACAAAATTTATAAACATATAATGTGAATTTTCCACAGCAAGGAAGGATAAAAATAAGTTAGTAGCTATTTGTCATTATTTTATATATTTTCTAAAAAGATATTAACATCAAATTTTATGTATTTGTGAAATACATTAAATTTTATTTCGTATCATTTCATACGAACATAAGATTATTGTGTATTGTGAAAATAATTAAGTTTTATTTCATAATAACTTTTCTTTTCAGCTTTCAATAAATTGAATATCATTTTTGGATAATAAATTTACTATAACTTAATGAGTGTATTTCAAAAATAATATGAAATGATACGAAGAAGTTAAAAAAGATGTATTAAGTTAATACTTATTTTAATAAATTATTTAAACAAGCAAATGATTTAAAATTAAAAACAATATCAAAATTATTTTGGATACAATACATTTTAATAAATGAATTTAGTTATCATCTTCTTTATTAATATAATAAAATTTTTATCATGTATCTCAAAAAAAAAAAATTGAAAGAATTTAAAAGTATTCGGATCAATCTGATTTTCATTTTTACTGTAGAAACAAAATACTAATAATAAGCAAATTAATATTCTGCATAAAATAATACATGAATTTTAATTTGATGTATTACAAAAAGAACAAGCAATTATAGTAAATTTATAATTTTAACGTTACCAAAATAATGCGAATAATAATCTTTCCACAAATATAACAATAAAGATCTTCTTTGTCTGATACAAAAAATCATTTTTTAAATTTATTTTTTCATTCTTTATTTGTCACAAAATATCATTTTCTTTTCTGATGCACACCATCCCTGACCTACAATCATCATTATAATAATGCATTTATATTTACAGTAAGTAAAAACGTCTCTCACAGCTTGCATTTTTGGAAACGTTGTTTATTGATTTTTTTCGCAGTCTCAATCGCTTTGTTTACCAAGAGAGATCGTTTGGTCGAAATCTATTATGCGATGGCAACGGTTTTAAATCATATGCTTTTCTCACAATAGTATTTTTGAAAACGCTTCTGCAAATTAGCTGCATTGTAACTGCGATGAATGGCATGTTTTGTATGGAAAGAGAACACATTAAAGCAGTGGTAGAAGAAATGGTGTCATCTACAAGACAATGATTGTGCTTTTTTAAGAAACCAGATTTTTTTTTACATACCATTCACAATAGATAGTCAATTTGCAGAATTGCAGATTTAAAAAATTTGTAAAACATCTAATGTGAATTCTTCACAATAAGGAAGGATAAAAAGTAAATTAGTAACTATTTGTATTTAATTTATATATTTTCTAAAAGAGATATTAGTGTGAAATATTATGTATGTATTTGTAACATAAATTAGATTTTATTTCATAATCTTTCATATGAACATTAGTTATTGTGTATTTGTAAAATAATTAAATTTTATTTCATAATAACTTTTGTTTCGTTTTCAGTAAATGGAATATAATTTTTGGATAATAAATTGTGTATAATTTAATGAGTGTATTTCAAAATAATATGAAAATGATTTATAAGTTTTTAAAAAATATTTATAAATTGTTTTTAATTGGATAATTTTCTAAAGAAACAAAAATTAAGATTTTTTGAGAACAAAAAGTCGAATATAATGAGAATTAGTATTGGTTGGTTAAGGTATTTGTCCGAAACACGATACTTATATTTATATTTTAAAAATAATTAAATTGTTTTTCAGATAAATAATAAATGCTATTTTATTAATTATAATATAACTTAAAGATATTACGTACTAGCAAAATAATTACAATTTATTTCGTAAATAACTTTTCTTTCGTTTTTAGTAAATGGAATACCATTTTTGGCTAATAAATTTAATATAACTTAGTGAGTGTATTTCAAAAAGAACACGCAAATTATTAATTATTATTATTATTATGAAAATTTATAATTTAAATCACACCAAAAAATGAGAATAATAATCTTTTCGACAAATATGACAATAATCGATCTTCTTTTATCTGATAAAAATAATTTTTAATTCATTTGCATTCTTTATTTGTCACAAAAGATGATTCTTTTTCTGATGCGCACCATCCTGACCTACAATCATCATTATAATAATGCATTTATACTTATTATTAATAAATCACGTCTCACAGCTTGCTTTTGAAAACATTGTTTATTAGATTTCGCTGACTCGATTGCTTTGTTTACCAAGAGAGATCGTTTGGTCGAAATCTATTATACGTTGGCAACGCTTTTAAATCATCTGCTCATTTCACAATAGTATTTGAAAACTTTTTGGCAAATTAGCTGCATTTGTAACTGCAATGAATGGTGTTGTTTTTATATGGAAAGAGAACACAGTAAAAAGCAATGGTAGAAGAATTTGTGCAAAGGCAATGATTGTGCTTTTTTTTTTTCGTTGTACTAACTAGATTTTTTTTTTACATGTTATTCACAATAGAATACTGATAGTCCCTATTGCAGATTTACGAAATTTATGAACATATAATATGAATCTTTCGCAATAAGGAAGAATAAAAGTAAATTAGTAGCTATTTGTAATTAATTTATATATTTTCTGAAAGATATATTAGCTTTGAAATATTACGTATTTGCAAGATAAATAAAATTTTTGTTTCGTAATATTCCATACGAGCATAAGTTATTATGTATTTTGTACGCTAATAACATTTTATTTCGTAATAATTTTTCGTTCATTTTAGTAAAGGAAATATCATTTTTGTATAATAAATTTAGTGACTGTATTTCAAAATAATATTAAGATGATTTTTATATAATTAAAAAAATATTTATGGATTGTTTTTAATTAGATAATTTTTCTAAAGAAAAATAACGAAGAAAATATTATTTGCGGACAAAAAAAAGAATATAAAGAGATGGATTTTTAAGATATAAGATATAAGAATACAAGATAAGAATATAAGAGATAAGTAATATAAGATTTTTAAGATATAAATATATAAGAGAAGATTTTGGTGGATTAAGATATTTTTCCAAAAAAGAATATATATATTTATATTTTATTCATAATTCAAATATTTTTCCAAAATACAATACTTTTTTATTAATAATAATTCAAATATTTTGTCCGAAACTCAGCGATTATATTTATATTTTAATAATATATCAAATATTTTCCGGAACACAATACTTATATATATATTTTAATAATAATTCAAATTTTTGTCCGAAACATACTTATATTTATATTCTAATATTAATTCGAATATTTGTCCGAAACACAGTAGTTACAATAATTATTCAAAAATTTGTCTGAAACACAATACTCATATTATTTTAATAATAATTCAAATATTTGTCTGAAACGCAATATTTATATTATTTTTATATTAATTCAACTATTTGTCGAAACGCAGTAGTTACAATAATTATTCAAATATTTGTCTGAAACACAATACTCATATTATTTTAATAATAATTCAAATATTTGTCTGAAACGCAATATTTATATTATTTTTATATTAATTCAACTATTTGTCCGAAACGCAGTAGTTACAATAATTATTCAAATATTTGTCTGAAACACAATACTCATATTATTTTAATAATAATTCAAATATTTGTCTGAAACGCAATATTTATATTATTTTTATATTAATTCAACTATTTGTCCGAAACGCAGTAGTTACAATAATTATTCAAAAATTTGTCTGAAACACAATACTCATATTATTTTAATAATAATTCAAATATTTGTCTGAAACGCAATATTTATATTATTTTTATATTAATTCAACTATTTGTCCGAAACGCAGTAGTTACAATAATTATTCAAAAATTTGTCTGAAACACAATACTCATATTATTTTAATAATAATTCAAATATTTGTCTGAAAACGCAATATTTATATTATTTTTATATTAATTCAACTATTTGTCCGAAACGCAGTAGTTACAATAATTATTCAAATATTTGTCTGAAACACAATACTCATATTATTTTAATAATAATTCAAATATTTGTCTGAAACGCAATATTTATATTATTTTTATATTAATTCAACTATTTGTCCGAAACGCAGTAGTTACAATAATTATTCAAATATTTGTCTGAAACACAATACTCATATTATTTTAATAATAATTCAAATATTTGTCTGAAACGCAATATTTATATTATTTTTATATTAATTCAACTATTTGTCCGAAACGCAGTAGTTACAATAATTATTCAAAAATTTGTCTGAAACACAATACTCATATTATTTTAATAATAATTCAAATATTTGTCTGAAACGCAATATTTATATTATTTTTATATTAATTCAACTATTTGTCCGAAACGCAGTAGTTACAATAATTATTCAAAAATTTGTCTGAAACACAATACTCATATTATTTTAATAATAATTCAAATATTTGTCTGAAACGCAATATTTATATTATTTTTATATTAATTCAACTATTTGTCCGAAACGCAGTAGTTACAATAATTATTCAAAAATTTGTCTGAAACACAATACACATATTATTTTAATAATAATTCAAATATTTGTCTGAAACGCAATATTTATATTATTTTTACATTAATTCAACTATTTGTCCGAAACGCAGTAGTTACAATAATTATTCAAAAATTTGTCTGAAACACAATACTCATATTATTTTAATAATAATTCAAATATTTGTCTGAAACGCAATATTTATATTATTTTTATATTAATTCAACTATTTGTCCGAAACGCAGTAGTTACAATAATTATTCAAATATTTGTCTGAAACACAATACTCATATTATTTTAATAATAATTCAAATATTTGTCTGAAACGCAATATTTATATTATTTTTATATTAATTCAACTATTTGTCCGAAACGCAGTAGTTACAATAATTATTCAAAAATTTGTCTGAAAACACAATACTCATATTATTTTAATAATAATTCAAATATTTGTCTGAAACGCAATATTTATATTATTTTTATATTAATTCAACTATTTGTCCGACACGCAGTAGTTACAATAATTATTCAAAAATTTGTCTGAAACACAATACTCATATTATTTTAATAATAATTCAAATATTTGTCTGAAACGCAATATTTATATTATTTTTATATTAATTCAACTTTTTGTCCGAAACGCAGTAGTTACAATAATTATTCAAATATTTGTCTGAAACACAATACTCATATTATTTTAATAATAATTCAAATATTTGTCTGAAACGCAATATTTATATTATTTTTATATTAATTCAACTATTTGTCCGAAACGCAGTAGTTACAATAATTATTCAAATATTTGTCTGAAACACAATACTCATATTATTTTAATAATTATTCAAATATTTGTCTGAAACGCAATATTTATATTATTTTTATATTAATTCAACTATTTGTCCGAAACGCAGTAGTTACAATAATTATTCAAAAATTTGTCTGAAACACAATACTCATATTATTTTAATAATAATTCAAATATTTGTCTGAAACGCAATATTTATATTATTTTTTATATTAATTCAACTATTTGTCCGAAACGCAGTAGTTACAATAATTATTCAAAAATTTGTCTGAAACACAATACTCATATTATTTTAATAATAATTCAAATATTTGTCTGAAACGCAATATTTATATTATTTTTATATTAATTCAACTATTTGTCCGACACGCAGTAGTTACAATAATTATTCAAATATTTGTCTGAAACACAATACTCATATTATTTTAATAATAATTCAAATATTTGTCTGAAACGCAATATTTATATTATTTTTATATTAATTCAACTATTTGTCCGAAACGCAGTAGTTACAATAATTATTCAAAAATTTGTCTGAAACACAATACATATTATTTTAATAATAATTCAAATATTTGTCTGAAACGCAATATTTATATTATTTTTACATTAATTCAACTATTTGTCCGAAACGCAGTAGTTACAATAATTATTCAAAAAATTTGTCTGAAACACAATACTCATATTATTTTAATAATAATTCAAATATTTGTCTGAAACGCAATATTTATATTATTTTTATATTAATTCAACTATTTGTCCGAAACGCAGTAGTTACAATAATTATTCAAATATTTGTCTGAAACACAATACTATATTATTTTTTAATAATAATTCAAATATTTGTCTGAAACGCAATATTTTTTATTATTTTTATATTAATTCAACTATTTGTCCGAAACGCAGTAGTTACAATAATTATTCAAAAATTTGTCTGAAACACAATACTCATATTATTTTAATAATAATTCAACTATTTGTCCGAAACGCAGTAGTTACAATAATTATTCAAAAATTTGTCTGAAACACAATACTATATATTATTTTAATAATAATTCAAATATTTGTCTGAAACGCAATATTTATATTATTTTTATATTAATTCAACTATTTGTCCGAAACGCAGTAGTTACAATAATTATTCAAAAATTTGTCTGAAACACAATACTCATATTATTTTAATAATAATTCAAATATTTGTCTGAAACGCAATATTTATATTATTTTTATATTAATTCAACTATTTGTCCGAAACGCAGTAGTTACAATAATTATTCAAATATTTGTCTGAAAACACAATACTCATATTATTTTAATAATAATTCAAATATTTGTCTGAAACGCAATATTTATATTATTTTTATATTAATTCAACTATTTGTCCGAAACGCAGTAGTTACAATAATTATTCAAAAATTTGTCTGAAACACAATACTCATATTATTTTAATAATAATTCAAATATTTGTCTGAAACGCAATATTTATATTATTTTTATATTAATTCAACTATTTGTCCGAAACGCAGTAGTTACAATAATTATTCAAAAAATTTGTCTGAAACACAATACTCATATTATTTTAATAATAATTCAAATATTTGTCTGAAACGCAATATTTATATTATTTTTATATTAATTCAACTATTTGTCCGAAACACAGTAGTTACAATAATAATTCAAATATTTGTCTGAAACGCAATATTTATATTATTTAATAATAATTCAAATATTTGTCTGAAACATAACACTTGTATATATATTTTAATAATAATTCAAATATTTTTCAGGTTCATGAGAAATTCTATTTACTATAAAATATTTCATATGGCTTACGTTTTTAGTAAACTTTTCCAATATTTAAATTTGTTAATATAAAATGTTATATTTTCGCTATAAACGAATTATTTATTTTAATTTTTACTATTCATATATTCAAAAAGAATTGGTATTAATTCATCTTTTTCATCTTCTTAATTCAGTTATAAAAGAAATTCTCCATTATCGCTTGCATACTATTATATTTAATCTACAATAATATTTATTTTATTTTATGCCTCTAACTTGTTAACTTTCTAATATTTCCTAGAAAAATTATTAACGGCATACTTTCACCCTTATGAATTATGAATTGAAAATTAAGAATAAATGTGATAATTCATTTATGATAAAATAATGAGCCTAAAGTTAATCGCACCCACGTAACAAACTTGGTAACAGCAATTTTTCTTAAACTTTTTATAACAGTTTTTCAACTGATTTATCCTTTGCATAGTGTGTAGATGAAAAAAAAAAAAAAAAAGAAGAAAAGGGATTCAATGTCATTACATATCTTACAGTTTTTTTGGCATACATAAAATAAAATTTATAATGTTTAACCAATGGTTATTATAAGTTAGTATGATTTTTTTTTTTGTCAAAGATTCTTTATACGATGTTCTTTTCGAAGTGATATATAAATAACAAGTATGCAGGTTGGGCGGCCAGAACGTAACTGGGTGTGGTTGATTGAGATACTTGAGCTACAGGTTTCAGAATTCGCAGCTTTATTGATACACGCACAAACACCGCACACTACAATTAGAGACATAGAATGTATAACACATTTAAAGGTAGATAAGTTTACTAAACCACACCACATCACTGTACCTAAAGCTGAGCTGCCCTTACAGTTTGGAAATGATGTGGGTGAGAAATCTGATTGGGCTCTGTAAAACTCTATGGTCATATAAGACCGGAACCTACAGATTAAAGTGGATTCTGAACACTACAAATATCCATGGCACCGCCGGGATTCAAACCCGAAACCTGTGGTACTGTGCACGAGAGCGCTAGCCATTCGGCCATCAGGCCCCATGCAGATAAGTATAGATTCGTGGAAGGAGTTCACTTCTAAGCCGAAAACCCGATACTCAGCTACGCGCAGGGTGCGTGGAATGTATTTCCTCTGTAGATCACCTAATACGCAGCGTTGTGCTAAATATATTGCTCTCAGAGAGAGATGCTGTACTCAGCTGGAGTGCTGTATTTACTGTACTTCCTCTCGAGGCCGAATGTCCATTTCTCCTGAATGCCACAGGGGGTGCTCTTGCGAATGTGTAGGATGAAGTACGGTTACAAATATATATTTTAAAAATACGAGTTCTTATTGCTGTGTTTACATAAAAATTGATATTTTTTTCTAAAATAATTTGTTAAAAATTATATTGTATTGTAATAACTTTAAAAAATTTAAATGATATATTTTAACTTTTATTACAGATTTAAATTTTTCTTCATAAATCTTTAGACCAAGAATTCTAATCAAATGTTATTTTAACCTGTTTAAATTCAGTAAATTATTAATTATGTCAAGAAATAAATATTTACGATAAGAATGCTTCTCAAAAATTTCCAGAAATTTCTAAACAAGCAATAATTTGTCCTTGACCCCTGAGATCATTAAATAATTCATCATGTTGAAATAAGAATATTCTGATATGTTGAGTACATAATAAGATCCGAAAAATTAGACTAATTATTTATCAATTTATCAAAGCATTTATCAAAAAAGACAGAAAGAAACTGTTGAACTATAAAAATGTTTTTATCCAGAGTATGCAATTAATGTTTTTTAAATGCTTTCCAATTTTTTTTACTTTTCATATTTATGCACCTTTTCAGGCTTAAGCATATTGCTAACATAGCTTTTGAAGCCGTTTGGTCGCCAAACGAAATACATCGCCAACCTTAAGGCAGCAATTGTTCCGAAATTTCTGATAGTTAACAAGATATTTACTTATACATTGCTTTTATTCACAAAAATTTAAATAGATAAAGAAACACTGCATATCACTCTCAAAAAGGTTGGCGAGTTGGCTGTAAACTGAAGTCGAGCAACCCTAACAATCCGTGTGTGTTTCTAATCCCACTTGATAGACAGCAACATCCTGACCAAATCAAAGAACCCGTGTGGTCTCATGGACAGAGGAAAGGACGTGGCACCGTGACGTTGAAGAAAGAGTGTAAAGTGCCTACCAGGAGGACTTTTAAAGAGAAACTAGCCCAATTTGTGTATCCTACAGGAGAAAACCCCGAAAACTCCCACAAGGTAGTCCGTCTAACGAGGCAAGATGCTAAACCTTACAAACGCCAATGGGTTTTAGGGCAGCCTGGTAGTCAATTGGCTAGCTCTCTGGCGTTAGTACAACAGGCTTCAGGTTCGGAATCCTGGAGAGGGACATGTATGTTTGTGAGGGGTTCCGAATCAACGTTAAACTGCAGGTCCCTGACTAAATTAGCCCAAAGTATGCAAGAAAATGACCGTTGAGCCACAAACTAAACTAAACCAAAGGGTTGGCAAGTTAGCTGCAAACGGAAGTTGAGCAACCCTAATAATATGTTTGTGTTATACGTGTGTTTTTTATCAAACTTGGTAGACAGCAACATCTGGACCCTGTCCAAGAACTCCTGTGGTATCATGGAAGGAGGGAATTGGGGGCAGTTTCTGTTGTGATGCAGCATCCGTAGGTAGAAGTCTGACTTGGCTCTGTGATGCTGAAGAAAAAGGCCATGCCTTTACGGAGAAATTTCTGGGGAAATTTCTCCACATTTGCGTATCAGATGAGAAAAACCCTGGCAAACTCCCCTCCAGGTAGACCGACATTCGTGGCAAGATGCTGAACATCCCAAACGCCATCGAGTGTGCTCATTTCTTGGAACAGTGTTTATCTCAAAGCAACCAGAGGATTGAGCCTCCACCCTAATGCTCCCCCCAGCTGCTCATGTTGTCGCTGAGCCACGAGTCGGGCTGTTTATATTTATTCATGAAATAATAAAAGATTTCAATCTATGCTAAGCTGGAATTATAATTTATGCTTTTTTTTTGTTTATTATTGTTGAACATCGGGAGTCCTTGTGTTCCAAGAATCAAGAGCAGCTCACTGATGGGCAGTAAAAGGAGAAATTTTAGGAGGAACTGCCCCACATTTGCATGTTTATGGGACAAAAAACCAGTCATCCTAACTGTCAGTGAGAGAGGCTTATAAAAGCTAAGGACTAGATTTTTAGGGGACACTATTCGGCATTTAGGTATCGTTTGGGAGAAAATCGGAAAACTTCCACCAGATAGTCCGATTAGCGAGGCAAGATGCTGAACATCACAAACACCATCGAGGCTCCTCTTTTTTAAAACAGTGTCTACAACAAAGCCGCAAGCGGATGGAACCTCAACCCTAATCCTCACAAGCAACGTACGTTGCACACTGAGCCACGAGTCGGGTCTAATAATGCTTAAACTTATATGCTGACATTTCATCATATAAAATATTCAACTTAATTTCTATTTATAAAAATATTAAAAGAATTACTTAAATAAAATATGTAAAGTGCATGATTAATTTGCGTCAATTACCGCATAACAATGTTTTAAAAAACAAGTATGTAAAATATTTTCATAAATTCAGTGAGTAAATAAAAATACCTTCGATATAGCATTCCATTTAAAACTGTTTACTCATTATAATTCTTGATAAATATTTGATATTTTGAAAATTCTCAGAAGATTATTCATTTTTAACGTCGTTAATTTTGTTTTCGAAAATTGTTTACGTTAAAATTGTTAAGCATTTGTTTAGCTAAAAATATTTCCAAAATATTTGGTTTAAAATAAAAAAAGGGTTTTAAGTGTAAAATAAAACAGATGTTTATAAAATATCGTACTGAACAATTTTCATCTTATTTTATTTGTTATTGTTATACATCTAAAACGATTTAAAGAGTATATAAAAATATTTTTTGTTCTATCAAATGTATATTTATATATTTTTTTTTTCTTTAGTCATGATTTAAACATTGTTTACAATAATAAACAATAAAATTTATTGTTGTCATTAAAATTAAAATTAAATTTTATTTATTATTGTTGTTATTTTTAGTTTGTTATAAAATTTATTTTTTACAAAAATCAATTAGTCGTGAAAAATTAAAAAAAAAATACACTAAAGTGTTATCTAAAATAAGAAAATATATTTTTAAATTCTATTATTGTTATCAATACAAAAAGTCGAGATCCTATAAATGTTATTTTTGCAAAAATTGAACATCAATGATGGAATTATCTTCGCCAAAAAATTTAATAACATATAATATTTAGTATAACAATTCTTGCTGTAAATTTGTTTCTCTTTTTTTACAATATGTATGATTAATTATCTTACACTTGGAAACTAATCATAAATTATTTATTATTTTTCAGATTATTGATTGTGTTTTGTACATTTATTTTCTTATAAATTTTATTTATCATTTGCCTGTATAAGCTTCGTGTTATTTTTTTTTTTGTTCTAATGCAGCTGGAAAACACTTAGACAGCCTGGTCTTGATGCCTTAAGGCAAGCGCTGCACAGACGTTACTCATTTTGCATTACCCAGGGGGCGCATGTAACTTGAAGATAAGCCACGGACGCGGAGTAACAATGCCCCTGCAACGCTCTAAGATCCTATTAGGACCGGGACCTCACCTAGTGGATTCCGAATCACTACAAACATCCATGGCACCGCCGGGACTCGAAACCTCTGGCACCAAACGCCAGAAGCGCTAGCCACTCGGCTATTCAGGCCATAGCTTCGTGTTATACTTTAATAGTTTTTTTTTTCAACTGTATTCATATATTAAAATACTTCTTTGCATTTTTATACCTACAGAACAGTATTATACCTAAAGAAAAGTAAGAATACCTCAGTACAAATGCATGATTTTTTATTTTCTTTTTCTAAAATGATGAGATACTTAGTAGAATATTCGAATAATCTACACAGGTTCAGAAAGGCATAAGCACATTAAATGTGTGCATGTTTCAATCGCGAAAAACTAGCGGCTTTGTTGTAGACATTGTTTCAAAAAGGAGGAGACTTGACGGTGGTTGTAATGTTCAGCATCTTGCCCATTTGAGTCGCACCACCTGGTGGGAGGTTTCCGGGTTTTCTCCCATATGGAACGCAAATGCCGGGTAGTTTCCCCCTGAAAGTCCTCCTGGAAGGCACTGTCCCCCTTCTTCAGCGACACGGGGCCAAGTCAGTCATCTACCTACAAGGATGCTCCATCACAACAGGAGGTGCCGCCTTTTCCTTTCTTCCATGAGACCACACTTGTTATTGGACTTGTTCTAGACCAGGGTTGGGCAAACTACGGCCCGTTGGAAGGTTCTATCCGGCCCGTGGATAGAATTTTAATTTGCCGGCTCGAGGCGAATTAGAAGAAATATATATTTATATATTATACATCCATCTCCTTTTCTACTTTGATTAAATATTATTTTTACAAATCATTATCGAAAGTAAGTTTCCCAAATTTAATATCTCACTCCCATAAAATCAGTGCTATGTTTGCTTCATCTTATATATGTGAACAAGTGTTTTCTACTGTGAACCTTAGAAAGAATTATTTCAGAAAGTGGACTGACAGATGACCATTTAGCATCGTTCCTTAGAATCAGTACATCTCACATTGAACTCATGAAATCGCAATTTTCATTCATCTCATTTAAAAATTGCAATACTTGTATATTGTTTTTAAAATTTTAAGAAAAATTTATTTGGCCAAACTTTTTTTTTTTTTTTTTTTTCGATTTTTGGCCCGCGACCGAAAAAGTTTGCCCATCCCTGTTCTAGATGTTGCTGTGGACCAAATGGGATTAAAAAATGTTTCCCGTAATGTTCATTCGTTAAAACTATATTAACATTAATCTGGCACTGCCGTGGCCCAGAACGTGTTAAAGAAAGTTTATTGTGCCCTTTTTTTGAAGCATATAGAATCCTTTTCTAGGAAGTGTAACTTCGAAAGAAGTGAGATAAAATACAGTTAAATTCCATGGCAAAATGAAATGAATTTTATATAAAACAATAACGAAAAATTGAGCCTGAATGGCCGAGTGGCTAGCGCTGTGGAACTAGGGTACCACAGGTTTTGGGTTCGAATCCCGGCAGTGCCATGGATGTTTGTAGTGGTTCGGAATCCTCTTTAAGCGCGTATGTCCCGGTCTCATATGACCGTAGAGCAAGGAGGGCAAACTACGGCCCGCCAGACGATGCTATCCGGCCCGCGGATAGAATTTTAATTTGCCGGCTCGAGGCAAATTTAAAAAAATATATATATATATCCATCTACTTTTGAATAAATATGGCCGAGTGGCTAGTGCTCTGGCGCTCGGTACCACAGGCTTCGGGTTCGAATCCCGGCAAGGTGCCATGGATGTGTGTAGTGGTTCGAATCCACTTTAAACCGTAGGTCCGTTGTACATGATCGTAGAGCGTTGCGGGGGGTAGTGTTACTCCGCGTCCGTAGCTTATCTTCAAGCTACACGCACCTCCTGGACAGTGCTAAGTGAGTAACGACTTTGCAGCGCTTGCCTTAAGGCATTCAAGACGCCCATGTCTAAGTGTTTGCCAGCTGCATTAGAACGAAAAAAATTTAAAAAAATAACGAAATATTTATGGGAAGGTGCCTGCTGAAAAGATTGGTGACTTGTGTTTGTTGTTTAAATAAATATATTTTTGTATGATTATTTATTTAAATCGGTTTATGTTAAATATTTCAAGAAAAATTATTAATTATCTATCAATTATCCTAATTTGATATAATAGATACATCAATACATTTTTAAATTCTGAATTATTATAAACACGCAATGAAATAAACAATTACCAAGAAGTAATTACTATTGGTAAAACCTTCAATTTCATTTTCAGATTTTATCTTTTCTAGTTACAAGTTTTTACTAAAAGTTTCCTTATATAGCTAAGGCCTCTCATACCCTGGCAACATTTTAGTTTATTGATTATATAGTTGCGATACTTAAAAGTTTCTTTTTCACTTTCGTTAAAAAAGCTCATTAGATGATTGAACTGAAGTTAGCCAAGCCAACTTCTACCATTTTTAAAAAAATGCTTATTGGAATATTGTAACGATGGAGCTTAGTCTTACTTAGTAAACAAATTCCTGGCATTTATCGATAGTTAAGTTTGGTCAGTTAAGAAAATGAACGACAAAAAATAAAAAAAATCTGAGAATAGAAAAAGATAACTTACTTATTCAAAGTTCTAAATAAATAGTGTACTGGGCAGATGTACAGGTTACCCATAAAATTTAGAATTTAATGTAAGAACAAAAACGTGCATAACAGCAACGCAAAAAAAAATTTTTTTTTTTTAATGCAGTTGCAAACACTTAGACAGTTGGTCTGGGATCCCTTAAGACAAGCGCTGCACAGACGTTGGCCTCACTTCGGCATTTCCCAGGGGGCGTGTGTCACTTTGAAGATTTACTGGACGCGGAGTAACACTGCCCCCGCAACGTCTTTACTGATACTATTAGGGACCGGGACCTACGATTTAAAGTGGATTCCGAACCACTACAAACATTCCATGGCACCGCCGGACTCGAACCCGAAACCTGTGGTATAAAAAATAAATAAATAAAACCATAGAATTCCGAACAATTTTCTTTTCTTGAAAAAATCTCGTTTTCACATTGAAATAAAATCGCCTCTTCACCGAACGATCTTTTCGAAAACAATTTTACATTGTTATTTAATTATAAAATTATTAGCCCCTTGAAAATTTAAAATAATGCTAAGTGTACTAGCTGAACCTGGCGCGCACAAGTCCAGCCAATAAAAGTGCATTGTAGAAAATTTCATATCGTGTATATCTTCACCGTGTTCCAATGTGCATATTCATTTCGCGGATATCGTTTTGAACTGGTATATACACAGTCCAATTTTCCACATTAATGTGACCACTAAAAAAGCCAGTAGAATATACACCTTGTATATTCTGGGCTTTAAGTGGAGTGTGGAATTAAGTGCGCATCACTACGACTACTTTCCCCAAGCTTTCTTTCTATCATCGGTGGTTCAGTTTTTCTGGTTAGCCGTGCAGCTTTCTGATGGTTTCAGGTGCTTTATTGAATCGTCCCATACAAAACATTTGAATCTTCATTTATTTACAAAGCAATATTTACAAAGATATACAGGTTGATGGTAACAGTTCAAAGGCAAAAATCTCAACTGGTAGAAAAGTTCTCTTTCTAGAATAAAACAACTCGTTTCCAGAACAACAGCTGGTCTCCACGGTAACAGCCCGTTTCTACAGCAACCAACGGCCCGTTTCTACAGCAACAGTGCAATTCTAAATCGTCCTTAAATGATTTCTGTAAACTACCACGCGACGCTGCGTGGCGCGAACTAAGGCATGTAATTCCAACAAGTGCCATTTAAGTGGTATTAAGTGGAATTCCCCTCTTATATACACTCCACTGCAATGCGCTGCCACCTGTCTTTGTGATGGTTACTTATTTCAAGTTGACATCGGAAAGTAGGTGGTGGTCACATTAATGTGACTGGAATGTAATATGAAATGTTAGCACCTGGTTGCAGTAACAATAAAATAGGATAGATGTTGTGAACTTCTATCTTCCAATACTGAATACATATATTACCATTTTCAGAAGTGACTGGTGGAACGGTATAGAAGTTTATTATATTTCCGTACCTCTGGTGGCGGCTTCAACAAAGGGGATAGCATAATAACATTCTTCCATATGTGTTTTGTAAAACACACACAAAAATTTCTTCAAAATCGGTCTTCAGCCGTTTAGAGGAGTTCAGTGACAAACACATGAGGTACCTAGCGTTAATCACACGTCCATCAGGCCCCCTTAGCTAATCATCAGGCCCCTTAGCTCAGGGCCGCAGCTAAAACTATTGCAATTTTCAAATAAATACTTTTATTTAATTAAAAATTATTTTTGCTTTTGTTGAAATAGCTCATATTTTTCTTGTTTATTACAAAAGCATAAACAAGATTCAAAAAGGAAAAAATTTCACAGTTTCTGATATAAGACACATAACTTCTTAACATGGGGGGAAAATGACTTTTCATTGTCATTAAATTCACGATTTTTAATTTCGGTGTTTTAAGCTGCCATTCCTCAGTATACAATTATCGGCGATTTCTCTGTCACACCTGTTACTACATTACATAATAAATATAAAAAATAATAACAATAAATTGTGCTTTAAATATATTAATTTCAGTGTACGATTCCTTTTTTGCTTGTTATTATCGTGAAACTAAGTCAACTCTGCTGAATTGCTTAGCTATTGCCATCGTATCTTTCCAACGGTTATTCGTGCTACCGCTGTTCAAATCCGCAGTCTCGAAAACTTCAAAAAGATGGAATGTAGAATTTGGCTGAATGTTCATGTAATAGACAGCGCCCAGCGGGAAGTTTTTTTATTGGATATAGCAGGCGCGCTCATCGCGCATGGTCCGACTTACAAGCACAAATCAAACATGGAAAATAGTACCCAAGTTGATCTCTGTCAAATAATAAAAAACCAGGTTCTTGTGGAATATTGAAAGATGTAATCAACCATTCAGCTAACTATTATCCTTGCTATTTTCTTCTCTATTGTCAAGAAACAAGGAAACTTTTTTTCGCGCTCAAAAATTCCAATGAGAACAAAGAGTGAAAATGACCTACATTTAATACATTTTACTGAATTTAATTTATATTAGTTGCAAAAATATAATTTTAAAATATTTTAGACAGGTTTATTTTTTAATTTAAAAATAAACAAATAATTTTTTAGTATTATTGTAGTTAAAACTGTTGTTGTTATAATGCAGTTGGCAATTCAGAGACAATTTATCTGTATACCATAGCAAGGGCCGCACCGTTGTTACACATTTAGTACTACCCAGGTGGCATGTGTAGCTTGAAGATGCGCTACAGATGTGAACAACTTCTTGCGATCCTATTAGACCAGGACCTACGGTTTAAAGAGGATTCCGAACCACTACAAAGCATCTATGTACACGAACTCGAAACTGTGGCATTGAGTGCTAGAGTGCCAGCCACTAGGCCTCCTGGCTCAGGTTCGGGCAGCTGCCAAACTATTGCAATTTTCAAATAAAAACATTTATTTATTTTGTTTAAATCACAATTTATTCTCTTGCAGAATCAATAAAACGAGATTTTAAAATGCAAAAATTTCATGTAGTTTCTAGAGATAAGACATATAAAGATGAATTTAACATGTGAGAAAAGACTTTTGTAGATCATCCTTAAATTCCGAATCTGGTCTGTGTTGAAAGCTGTTGCCCCTCAGTATACAATTATCGACGATTTCTCTGCCACACACCTTGTTACTACATTACATAATAAATATTAAAAATAATAACAATAAATTTCTTTAAATATATTAAAGTTCCCAGTGTACGATTCTTTTTCTGCTTGTTATTACTGAAACTGAGTCAACTCTCTGAATTGTTACGATATCATTTTTCTTTTAAGGAATCATTAAGTTCCCAAATTCCACCGTTTTTCACGGCTATTACATCTTTTGCTGCTTTGGGAACACAAACGTAGCAGAACTCTCTTTTTATTCTCGAAAATAACAACATCGTTACAGCTCAACAGAGAAAAAAAAACCTCAAAGCTAAATCGGTGATTGAATAAACAGCGGAAGCAGCTGGGTCCTCTCTCTCTCTCTGTGTATGCTGTAGTTTTTGTTTGTTTTTCGCTGATTAGGGCGCTTTGTTCTTGGACGCTTGCTGAAAAGGTGGAGGATATTAATTGCATCATCTTTTATTCGTGCCTTTTTCCAATTTTTGTTTGTATTCTTTTTGTTCCCTGAAGGCTAAATTAAATTTGGTACAGTTTCGGCATGTTTATTTCCTCTGCATAAATTTAAAAATTGATCTCAAAAATATTCGATTATTACTATGATTTAATCTCATTTAAGAATGTGTTTTGGGTTTTATTTGAAATCTTTACCATAATACATAAAAAAAAGAATATTAATTCATGTATTAAATAAGTTTTTATGGGTATGTAGAAAACGGACATGAATCTAATTTACATATGATCTATAAAGCAAATGGTTGTAAAAATAGTACGCCATTGGTAATACATGTTTGTGTTTTGTAAATGTACTTGTGTTTTGAGTTCTCTGCAAATTATAAATGTTCAAAATATGCTAATGCAAATTAAATCTTATTTTAATAAATCTCATTTACAACATGCTTTATGTTTTAGATTTGAAATCTGCAATGATAAGTAATAATATTAATGATCGTTAATAAGTTACAATAATATTTATAATCGTTCAATGTAAAGTAAATCTTATTTTATTAAAATTTTTGATTAAATCTTATTTTTACAATGTGCTTTATGTTTTAGATTTTAAATCTACAATGATGCATATAAAAGAATTTAATAATTCTTCATGCATTGAATAAGTTTTTATTGTTATAAAGTTGAAAACACCATACATGTAAAATTAGATTCATATAACAAACGTTTTTAAAAGTAATACCCATTGGTCTATTGAAATAATTGTTTGGTGTTTTGTTAATATTTGATTTAGAATTTTCTGAATTATAAATCTCCAAAATGCACTAATGTAATAATGCACACTGAGAAATAAAAGATTTTACAAAAACATTAACTTTCAATCATTCTCATTTTTAATTTAAAAATAAGCAAATCATTTTTTTTTTTTTTCAATATTATTGCAACTATAACTACTGTAATTTCCAAAATAAACCCCTTTATTTATTTATTTTTTCTTGCTTAAATTGCCCTATAATCTCCTTGTTTATTACAGAAGCATAAACGGATTTGAAACATAAACAACAACTAATAAGAAACAATTGCAAAACTTGGAAAATACAAGAATAAACATAGTTCTATATTTTTAAAAAAAAATAATAAATATTGAACCTTGTTTTATATTCAGATTGCTGTTATGTCAGATGTTTCTTATTTCATGGTTATATACTGCAAATATTTTTAAGTACTTGAACAAACAAAAGGCAACATAATTCAAGTGAAGTCTAGATGACTGAACATAGTTCAATTTTTAAATAATCTGTTTATCATAATACTAAAATCAATCTTTGTGAATAGGGCCACTTAGTAAATATAAAACATTTCATTATTCTATCTATTTTTCAAATTTATACATGATTATTTTGAGCAATAATCATGAAATAAGAACTTATGATAGCATTGTAATCATAAACAATATATAGAAAGATTAAATAACATTCTTCTTTTATCTAGAAACACGACTGCCAATTTTCCTCCCTACATTGTTTTTATGTTGTTGGACGTTTTTGAGAAATTGTCTGAAATTGAAGATGATGCTTTCTGTAATATTTTTGAATGGCCAAATAGTGGAGTAATGTAATATTAGATACAGAAAAGGTTAACATATCCCCCCCTTGTAAGTCATTGAAATCAAGAATATTCCATCATGTACCAGTATTAACAATAAAAACATTGCAGGTTGGACTCTCAGTCGGAGCTTTGGCTTAAAAATCCGACTCATTTTTTTAAATTTAAGAAAATGTTAACATTAAATTTTAAGGAGGTAATTATTTATTTTTAATTATTATTGTAAATTTAATTAACTTTTGACATTGTAATTTTTGTTATTGTTCCAAACACAATAAGTGCACCTCTCCACAAAGAAAAATGACTGCGATGAAAAGTTTTAAATGCACATTTTAGAAATTTTATAAGCAAATAAAACATTTCAAAGTGTTGCAAATTCAATTTTTTGTCTGGAAAATCATTTTTCTAACTGCATCGTGAAATTTTGATTTACATATTTTCTATGTGGGGCTTTTTTTATGATATCTCTATTAACAACATAAAATAATTTTTTTTTAATGAGTTACAAACAATATGTTTTATAGATACTATAGATATACCGCGGTGTAGAGTATACTTGAAGCAAACATTACTAAACTTTCCTAAATTACCAGAAAGTAAATTTTATTATACATAAGAGTTAAAGTAACACTTTTACAAAAACCTTACTTTTGGTTTTTAACTTAATGATGATGAAATCATGTTACCTGCAAGCCAACCGACCATCGAGCTAACAATACTTGATTAACATATCAATTTATACATCTGTGCCTGACGTCACGAACAATTATATGATTTCAGCATATGACGTCTGATCCGGATGCAAAACGAAAGAGAAATATTTGCATGATTCCCAATAGTTTGGACAACACAGAAAACCCCGTCGCAGGTAACTGGGTCATGGCTAAGGGGTAATATACAGTTTCACTTTAGCGAGGAACCAGAGAGCTGAAGACTGACTAAACCTCAAAACAACACTCTACAATCATATTGGACCTGGACCTACAGGTTTAAAGCGGATTACGAACCACTACAAATCTCCATGGCACAGCTCACAGTCCGGGACTCGAACCCGACACTTGTGGCAACAAACGCTAGACACTCGGCCATCCAGGCCCACAAAATTTGGTTTAGTGTGCTAATATCTCCATGAAGGATATCTGACGTTTCGTATCCTATTCCTGGAATCCAACGAAATGACTTGCTAACTTATCGATTTTGAGAAGCTTTTTGGTTTATTTTTCGGTGAGAAACTTTTGGTTTGTTTTTTGATGAGATTTTTTGGTTTGGTTTAAATGAACGAGTTTCGAATCCTGTTGTTTTTGTTTGAAAACACCATTCTTATGTGCCTACTTTGGCCCGCCAAAAGTTTAATTCTTTTTTGTACTTATGTTTGTTCTGGTTGTTTATTTTGCTGATGTTATGCTTAAAATAATTGTTATTTTTCGGTTAAAAAAATTTATAATTTATTAACAAAATTTAATATTTAATAATAGGCCCTCTCCATCTACTAGTAGATCTCCTACTTATAATCTTTTGATTGATATGTATGAAAAGAAATGTGATATATTTCTTAATGCGCTTTAGGCATTTCCTTAGAAATTAGCGGCCTGATGGCCAAATTGGCTAGCGCTCTGGCTATTGGTACCACAGTCTTCAGGGTCGAATCCTGAGGTGGCATGGTTGTTTGTGAGTGGTTCAGAATCCACATCAAACTGTAGGTCTCTGTCTAATTAGCCCAAAGTGTGCACAAAATGCCCATAGAGGGACAAACCAAACCGAGAATTATATCTTTGGTTTCATATCCCTCTCCTCTAAGCCAACGAACGGACTTGCCAGCTTATTGATTTATTGTGTCTATTTTCAATATTGGTAAGAAACTTTTGTTATGGCTGTTTTTATTCGAAACTCTAATGCGTTATTATGTGGCCACTTTGGCCTTTGCAAAAGTTTTTTAAAAAATGCGTACGAATGGAACTTTACGTCCTTGTTACTTTTATGAGTAGTATTTTCAAGTAGTATAACTTTATAATCTTATAGTATAACTTTTTTTATTATTTAGGATAAAATTTTTACAAAGTGGCAAAGACAATTCTAATTCAGTGCTGCTGGAAGTATTATGGATAAGAATTGAAGATGAAAAAATTGTTAATAAGCCATGCGGGTCTTGAATTTCTTTTTAGTATTATTCTCTTCTAAATGGTTTTGAAGGCAGCACCCTCTTGGTATCGTTTGGCATGATTACATCGGTTGTTAAGAGGGAAGGGAAGCCTCGTTACCAGCACTCCTACTGGTACCATTCCACCCTTTCTTCGTATGCAGGCTTTAATTTGAAAACAAAAGAGATTCGTCCTATCCCTCTTATCTTTGCACGTGCGCCGATAACAAGCTGGCGTCATTAAAATGCGTCTTGAATGATACGTCTGCGATCGTCACTCGTCGTGAGAAAGAGTTTTGGGGGATATTTATCCTCCCTGCATTCGAGTTTGGTTTTTACGCTGCAATTATTCAGGCGGTGGAAAAAAATTGGATTTGATTTCAGGAAATACTTTCTTGTATTTATTTTAGCTCTAGTTGTTTATTTTGTTGATGTTATGCTTAAAATGATTGCTATTTTTTTGGATTTCACAAAAATTTGTTAACAGCATTTAATATTGAAAAATATTTGTCTTTGGGAGGAGGGGGCAGCATCTGTTGCGATGGTTTTGTTTGTCGCTCTACCGTCATTTTATACACACTTCAGGCTAATTAGACCGGGACCCACAATTCAACGGGCTTTCCAAACCACCAACAAACATCCATGCCACATCCAGGATTCGAATCTAAAACTTGTAGTACCAACGCCCAGGGCGCTAGCCAACTGGCCATCAGACCGCCTCTGTTGTAATGGAGCACCCGTAAGTCTGACTTGGCTCCATGACGCTGATTTTAAGCCCAACTCTGAACAATCATATTAGGCCGGGACCTATGGATTAAAGCATATTCCGAACCACCACCAAAATCTATAACACCGTCGGAGTCGAACCCGAAACCTGTGGCCCCAAGCGCCGGAGCTCTAATCATCGGCCAAATGTACAAATGTAATGTAAAACACAAAGTTTGGCTAAAAAAAAAGAATCCTCAAAGAAAAATATCAAAATTGAAAGCACATACACAAACGTCAAAAGCTGAATAACTATATATATATAATATTGCTCAGAAAATAATCAAAATTGCAAGAATTAAGTAATGAGTTATATCATCGTGAAGTAGTTTGATCAAGGAATATGTATTTCAGACACTATAAAATATATCATTGGAATGTATAAGAAAATTTCCATTTGAATGGATCTAAGGAAATAGCGAGCAATTATATCATGGTTTATAATGTACTGTGAGGTACATATTCCTTGATAAGGAAAATTTGAAGGGTATTATAATTAATTATCTTGTCATGTTTGCTGATTTACTGGTCAAAAATTTCAAAAATGAATTTTTTTATAATTTTTATTATGTATTTTTTTTAGCTGACTATGCAATTTTTGCAGTTAAATCTGATATATGAAAATTGCATGTTATGTTCAAAAAAAGGCAAAAATAATGCTTTTTTTCTAATTTTGGTCAAAATAAAAAAAGTAAGTTTTAACTTATTTTGAGATTAAATGACATTCCAAAATATTTTTAAGAATGCGAATTTTACCTTTGCAGAAATATTGAATAATTTCAAAATTTCAAAATGTTTCAATTATAAAATTTCAGGAATAGCAAATCATTAAAGCCGACGAATGAACAAATAAATTTTAATTTTCCAGTTGAATCCACAAAATGTGCAGAAAATTGCGAAGTAAATGAAAATCTTCAGAAATTTCAAGAATAAACGTTAGAAAATAGATCGATGAATTTTTCAAAAAGTGTTTTATAAATTCTTTTTAACGAAAATTTCGAGAATAAACCAATCAGAGAAGTTGCAAGAATAAACAAATCTAAAACTGCAAGAATGAACAAATAAAAAGTAATCAATCTTGCAAAAATACACATTCTTGCATTTTTCAAGAATTTTGCAAATTCAGTAATTTTCAAGAATTGGGTATTTTTGATTTTTTTTTATTTGTTAAGAAACTGCATAATTTTCAAAGTTTGTTTATTCAACAACTGGATTGGTTTATTCCTGAAATTTTCTTAAAAGAATCAATAAAACAGCCCATTTCTGATTGAAAACTTACAATTTTCTATTGGTTCATTCTAAACAATTTTCTGAATTTTTTTTTTCATTCTTGCGATTTTCCAGATTTGTTCATTCATACAACTTTGGAAAATTTTTCATTCATACTTTTCGTGATTTGTTCATTCATACAACTTTCTGATTTGTTCCTTTGTAAAATTTTCTGATTTGTTCATTCCTGATATTTTATAATTGGCTAAAATTCTTGAAATTTTTTGATTTGTTTATTCTTTCCTTCTCAAAATTGGTTTTTTTAAAATTTTTTATTTGTTTATTCCAAACATTTTGATTGATTATTTTTTTCTAATTGGTTCATTTTAATTTTAAATTTTTTTTTCATTCTTGCAATTTGCAAAATTTGTTCATTCAGCTAAAAAAAAAAAATACATAATAAAAATTAAATTTTTAAATAAAATTCGATGCAAATTTTTGATTTAAATCATTCTTGAAACATGATAAGATTTGTTATTACCCTGAAATTTTTATAATTGGAATATTCTCACAGAAATTTTTTTGTTCAATGCTTGCAATTTGCTGATCCATGTCACAAGATTTTTATCGGTACATTCAGTGATATATTTTTTTAGTGTTTTATTCTTGCATTTTGTTTTGTTCATTCTTCACAATGATATTTTTTTTTTCTTATGCAATTTTTGTTTTGTTTTTCTTGCAATTTATATTTGATAGTTATTCAGCTTTTGACGTTTAGTGTATGTTTGCAATTTGTGTGCCTTCAATTTTAAATTTTCTTTAATTTTTTTTTATTGATCATTAACTAAAAAGAAATTACATTATATTTGTACATTTGGTACATTTGTACATTTGGCCGAGTGATTAGCGCTGGTACATTTGCTTTTGATTAGCTTATTTTAAATTTGCCGAAGTGATTTGCGCTTTGCAATTTACAATTTTCTTATTTGTTAAGCTTGCAATTTTCTGATTTGATTCACACTTTCAATTTTCTTATTTGATTAGCAAAAGCTGGTATTTCGGTTTGGCCACATGATTAGCGCTGTGTACATTTGGCCAATGATTAGCGCTTTGTGTTTACATTTGCCTATTTAATTATCGCTTTTGGTACATTTGGCCGAGTGATTGAGGGCATTTCATCCACCAACAATTGTTGATTTATTTAATCATGTATCTTAATAAATGTGGCTAAAACGAAAGCCCTACTGAGAGATAGTGATAAATTTTTTTCTCCATGTACTTTAGAATGGGGAGCCTGAATGGCCGAGTGGCTAGCTCCGCATTTACCTATTGTATGGGACATAATCGGAAAACTCTCTCCAGGCTGTCCGACTCACGAGGCAAGATGCTGAACAACCCAAACGCCATCGGGAATTCTCGTTTTACGGCTCGTTCCCACCGAGGCGAGAGGCGTTGAAGATTCACGCGGCAGGCAAGAAAATTTTTTCCATCCCTTCACAACGAAACGTCAGAAATAACATTACTCCCAATGAAATTCCACTTCGAGTTGAAAGTGGGTCAACTCGAAGCGGTGCATTTCAAATCGGTTTCCGGCGAACGTGGTGAGGCTAGTGATTGGTCAACTCTTCACACTTAAACGCTTCTCGCCTCGGTGGGCACGGGCCTTTAGAAACAGTGTCCACAACAATACAGCCAACGGATGAAACCTCCGCTCATGTTGACCAGCGGGGGCCTGAATGGCCGAGTGGCTAGCGCTCTGGCGCACGGTACCACAGGTTTCGGGTTCGAGTCCCGGCGATGCCATGGATGTTTGTAGCGGTTCGGAATCCACTTTAAATCGTAGGTCCCGGTCCTAATTAGGATCGTAAAGCGTTGCGGGGCATTGTTACTCCGCGCCCTTGGCTTATCTTCAAGTGACACGCGCCCCCTGGGTAATTCAAAGTGAGTAACGTCTGTGCAGCGCTTGTCTTAAGGCATCCATGACCAAGCAGTCTAAGTGTTTGCCACCTGCATTAGAAAAAAACTTTAGAATGGTATTTAGAAGCTGTCCTTTATTTAAAAATTAAATATGTGAATCATCTATGATTGAAAGTATTTGAATTTTGATTAAAACGAAAGCCCTACTGAGAGATAGTGATAAATTTACTCCATGGGGCTTTAGAATGGCCTGAATGGCTAGAGCCAGAGCGCTAGCGCTCTGGCTCTCGGTACCACAGGTTTCGGGTTCGAGTCCCGGCGGTGCCCTGGATATCTGTAGTGGTTCGAATCCACTTTAAACCGTAGGTCCCGGTCTATTATGATCATAGAGAGTTGCGGGGGCATTGTTACTCCGCGTCCGTGGCTTATCTTCAAGTGACACGTGCCCCCTGGGTAATGCAAAGTGAGTAACGTCTGTGCAGCGTTTGCCTTAAGGCATCCATGACCAAGCTGTCTAAGTGTTTACCAGCTGCATTAAAATGAAAAAAAAAATGTTGATCAGCAGCGCGCGTTGCCACTGAGTCACGAGTCGGGAGCAAAAAAAAACCTTGTTTATTTAAGGAAAAAAAACTCATAGATTTAGATAGTTACTAAAAACTAAAGCTGCTAGATTTTAAAAAGTTTTAATTTTTTTTTCTTCGATTACTTTTAGCCAGTTTGTGTTTTTAACTCTAAAAAGGTGCAGTAAAAAAGAAAATCAAAAGCAGCATTCAAAATATTTAATATATGTAATAACGCAAGAATTTAATAGAAAAACATATTACCGTTCATGAAAAATATTCTTGTCTATTAACTTTATTAAAGATTTTTAACTAAGTATATTTTTATGTTAAGAACAACAAAGTATAAACAATTTTTTTTTCATGCATAGGAAAATGAAGGACATTTTGTTAAAGTTTAACTAATAAATACTTTATAACAAACATGCATGCTAAAAAAATATCTAGTTCGTTAATGAGTTTCTCAGAAAATATAAAGAACAAAAATTACTTTGTTTTCTCTTTTGTTCTTGGGCCTTATTTAGCATTTTAATTTTGGTATTTAAATTGCGTGCCTTAAAATATTTTTGAGTCAAATTATTTTATAATATGCGAAAAGACACAAATTAATTTATTTATTAGAAAAACTTAATTTCTTTTCTTTTCAAAGGAGCATGGGCCGGCATTATGGCTTAAAAAGACAATTTAAAATTAAATTTTAATTAATTATAAAAAATGAAATAGTTTTATTAGAATTAAAGTTTCTAACAAATAATTAAAGTTTCATTACAGTTTATAAAGAATAATTAAAGTTGTATAAGAATTAAAGTTCTAAAGAATAATTAACGTTTTATTAGAATTAAAAGTGGCTAAAGAATAATAAAAGTTTTATTAGAATTAAAATTTCTAAAGAATAAATAAAGTTTTATTAGAATTAAAGTTTAAAGTTATTATTTTAAAGAATAATTAAAGTGTTATTAGAATTAAAGTTTCTAAAGAATAATTAAAGTTTTGTTAGAATTAAAGTTTTATTAGAATTAAAATTTCTAAAGAATAAAAAAAAGTTTTATTAGAATTAAAGTTTAAAGTTATTATTTTAAAGAATAATTAAAAGTGTTATTAGAATTAAAGTTTCTAAAGAATAATTAAAGTTTTGTTAAAATTAAAGTTTTATTTTAAAGTTAGAAACTATTATTTTAAAGAATAATGAATAGTTTTATTAAAATAGTTAAAAATAGTAAAACGTTTGTAAAAATTATTATTAAAAATAATTAATTATTTAATAAATACATCTTCATTTTCAACATAGTCTGTAGAATACAAATATGCTAAAAACTAATTTGTGAATATACTAATAAAGAACCTCTACTTCCTAGATATGAACAAAAAATATTTTCAAATACAGTCCAAAAACGTAAAATATGTGCACTTAAGTTTTTCCTTACAAAAAAAAATGGTTTTTTAAGTTTTATAATGAAAAAATTTATTATTTTAATCTCTTACGTAGAAGATTTCTTTTTAATTAAAAGTCAAAAACCTTTTTTTGCATTTATAAAAAATTGCATTTTATATCAACTTCAAAGGGAGAATAGCTAAAAATTCAAATATTTGGCAACTTCTTCGAATTTAAATTTGCCATGTATGAATAAGGTTCCTTAATTATGTTTTCCATGGAACTTGAAATTTTATAACACCAAGTGTTAATTGAATTAACATTCCTTAGATGAATTTTTTGAAAAGATTAAACCAATAACTATAGGATCGTTAACCCTTGCACTCGGAAGTTTTTTTTTTCATTCGTATTACCAGCAACACAAAGCGATTTTAGTGAAAAGATCATATTCACATGTAAGTTTGATACACGAAGGGCCTAAATGGCCGAGTAGCTGGCGCTCGGTACCACAGGTTTCGGGTTCGAGTCCCGGCGGTGACATGGATGTTGTAGTGGTTCGAATCCCTTTTAAACCGTAGGTCCCGGTCGAATATGATCGTAGAGCGTTGCGGGGGCATTGTTACTCTGCGTCCGTGACTTATCTTCAAGTGATACGCGCCCCCTGGTAATGCAAAGTGAGTAACGTCTGTGCAGCGCTTGCCTTAAGGCATCCAAGACCAAGTGTCTAAGTGTTTGCCAGCTGCATTAGAAGAAAATAAAAGTTTGATATACGCATTATTACGAAGAAACGCATTATTTATAGTGTTATTTGCATTGTCTCCGTAGAGGAGCTCTCCAGCTTGAAGACAAATTTTAAAGGGCTCCGCCCGAGCCCTCGAGTGCTAAAGGGTTAATAAATTATTGTAGTCGTGCAGATACAGAAGGCCCCCACGTTTGATTTGTCGCTCTACGGTCCTCTTGTGCACACGAGGGCTAAACAGACCGGGACCTACAGTTTAAAGTGGATTCCGAACCACTCACAAACATCCGTGACACCGCCAGGATTCGAATCTGAAGCCTTTGGTACCTAAGGCAAGAGAGCTAGCCACTTGACCACCAGGGTGCCCACGTTTGGGGAAGCAGATTGTAATAGGTATCATCGTTTTGTTTATGTAGTGGGAAGTTGGTGTGATCTAATCGAGTCGCAAGTTCAAGAATGCAGGGCCGAGTGGCTACCACTCTGGCACTCGGTACCACAGATTTCGGGCTCGAATCCCGGCGGGGACATGGATGTTTTTAATGGTTCGGAATCTACTTTAAGCCTTAGGTCCCGGTCTCATATGACCGTAGAGCAAGGATGGGCAAACTACTGCTCGCCGGACGATGCTATCCGGCCCGCGGATAGAATTTTAATTTGCCGGCTCGAGGTAAATTAAAAAAATATATATATTATATATCCATCAGCTTTGATTAAATATGGCCGAGTGGCTAGCGCTCTGGCGCTCGGTAACACAGGTTTCGGGTTCGAGTCCCGGCGGTGCCATGGATGTGTGTAGTGGTTCGAATCCACTTTAAACCGTAGGTCCCGGTCTAACATGATCGTACTTCGCGTCCGTGGCTTATCTTCAAGCTGCACGCATCTCCTGCGTAGTGCTAAGTGAGTAAAGTTTATGCAGCGCTTGCCTTAAGGCATCAAAGACAATTGTCTGAGTGGTTGCCATCTGCGTTGGAAAAAAGAAAAAAACTTTGATTAACTATTTTTTTCTTTCTTTTTTTCAAAATACTGATGATCTTTTACTTTTTTTATTTTTGTTCTACAAAACATAAATCGACTAAAATATAAATCGACTTTTAAAATAAAACTTAATCTATTTGCTGGGCAGCTAGCTAAGAACGACTTGTCTCATTTCCCGAGGTTAAATTCAATACGCTCAGTAAATGAAGAGAAGCTTAAGAATTAGAAGATGGCTTGAAAAAAAAATGCATTTTGAGTTTGAAGGCAGATTTCAAGATTTCAGTACCATTCAAACAGAATTGGATACTTTTACCATGCCTTTCAACGTTGTGAAGCAGTGAGGTTAAATTTGCTGGTTGAAATCATTGAGTTGCAATCTAACAATCATCTCAAGCAGTTGTTGCTAAATATGCAGAGTTAGAGTTTTATAAATCATTATCGAAAGTAAGTTTCCTAAATTTAATAATTATTTCAGAAGTAGAGTGACAGATGATCATTTAGCCTCGTTACTTAGAATCTGTCCATCTCACTTCGAATCTCAATATAAGGAACTTTTAAAAATGAAATCTCAATTTCATTCATCTCATTAACATATTTAAATTGTAATACTTGTATATTGTTTTTAAAATTTTAGAAAAATTTATCTTGGCCCTCCAAATATTTTTCTTTCAATTTTTGGCCCTCACCCGAAAAAGTTTGCCCATCCCTGCCGTAGAGCGTCACGGAACCCAGTCAGACTTCTCTCTCACCCATATCATTCCCAAACTGTAAATGGGCGACTCAATTCTTGGCACAGTGATGTGGTGTGGTGTAGTAGTAGTAGTCCAAGAATACATAGATTTATTTTTAGAAGCACGGGCCTGAATGGCCGAGTGGCTAGCGCTCTGACTCTCGGTACCACGGGTTTCGGGTTCGAGTCCCGGCGGTGCCACGGATGTTTTGTGGTTCGAATCCACTTTAAACCGTAGGTTCCGGTCCTGATTGATCGTAGAGCGTTGCGGGGGCATTGTTACTCCGTGGCTTATCTTCAAGTGACACCCTGGGTAATGTAAAGTGAGTAACGTCTGTGCAGCGCTTGCCTTAAGGCATCCAAGACGCCCATGTCTAAGTGTTTGCCAGCTGCATTAGAACGAAAAAAAAAAAATTTTTTTTTAGAAGCGCGTAAGTACGACATTAACACAATAAACTAAACATTATTTAACACGCATGTAGCATTTTTAACGATATACAATATATAATAAATATTTAAGATTAGACACAACAACAACAACGAGCAATTGTAATTTTTATTTAAATTTAAAATTTTAAAACAACTGTAATATAGCTAACAAAATAGATACTTAATAAAATGAATTAAATTATTTTAAAATTATTATTAATAGTTAAAAATTGATTAGATGTGTTTTTTTTCTGTGGAATCAGGACGTCGTTTTACGAAAATATTCAGTTAATGTCTTCAAAAGTCCATCAACAAAATATTAAATCGTATGACTTTCTCAAAATTAAAATATTTCCATCCTGATTCTTTTTATGTACAACTAAATAAATGTTAGTTATAATAAATATTTAATATTATTTTTATAATATATTTATATACATGTATTAGAACAATTATTAACACATTGAGGGTCAGAACACAACAATAACAATGAACAATTGTGCTTTTTATTTAAATTTAAATTTAGTTTTAATTTTAAATTTTTTTTAATTAAGTGCTTTTTTAAAAATTTAATTAATTAAAACAACTGTGACATTTATACCAAACAAAAGGAAATGCTGAATAGAATAAAAGAAATTATTTTAAAACTATTGATATTAGTTTTAAAAATTGGTTGAATAATTATTTTTCTATGGAATCATTTGATTAATGTTACGTCACGAAAATATTCAGTTTATGAGTCCATCAACAAAATCTGGAATCGTATAACTTTATCAAAGTTAAAAATATTTCCACCATCATTTTTTTATATTTAATTAAACAAATGTTAATTATAATAAATAATTAATTTTAATTTTACATATATAAATATATATTAGAATAATTATTAGGTTATTAGGACACGGAGGATTAGACACAACAATAACAATGAACAATTGTAATTTTTATTTAAATTTAAAATTTTAAAACTCCAACTTTTATACCTAACAAAAAAGAAACAAACTGAATAGAATAAAAGAAATTATTTAAAAATTATTAATATTAGATTTATAAATTGGTTAGATAAGTTTTTTTTTTTTTTTCTGTGGAAATTTGATTAACGGTAAGTCATGAAAATATTCAGTTAATCAATCTTCATTTAAATCCATCAACAATATCTGGAATCGTATAACTTTCTCAAAATTAAAAATATACTCTATCGTCATTCTTTTATGTCTAATTAAGTAAGTGTTAGTTATGATAAATATTTAATTTTTAATTTTACTTAAATGATGTATATATATATATATGTACATAATTTAAGTCCAACAACAAAATCTGAAATCGTATAACTTTCGCAATATATCCATAATTATACACTCAAGAGCCAAAACATTATTGACCACCTGTCAATAACGAGTTGGCCCACCTTTGGCGCGCAACACAGCTTCAACCCGCCTTGGCATGGATTAATACCACCAGTTTTAATACCAGTTAAATACCACTTCCACCTGATCACGTGCCTTCCACGTCATCCAGCCGAGTTCATTGCAAAATGTAGGGGTGGTCATAATGTTTTGGCTCTTGAGTGTATATCAGAATAATTATTAGGACACTGAGGATTAGACGCAGCCACAGCAAGGAGCTATTGCAACTTTTATTTAAATTCAAAATGACATTGACACTGTGACATTTCTACCTGACAAAATAGATACTCAATAAAATGAAAGAAATTATTCAAAAAATTATTACAATAGTTTTAAAATTAATTAGTTAAAGTCTTTTTTTCTATGGAAGCATTTCATTAACGTTACGTCATGAAATATTCATTCAAGTCCATTAATAAAATCTGAAATCGTATAACTTTGTCAAAAATAATATTGAATCATCATCATTGAATTTTTTATGTCTAATTAAATGTAAATGATAGTTGTAATAACTATTTAATTTTAATAATAATAACTTTTAAAAATTGATTAGATGAGTTTTTTTTCTGTGGAAGCATTTGATTAACTCCATGTCAAGAAGATATTCAGTTAATGAATTTTCATTTAAGTCCATCAACTAAATCTGAAATCGTATAACTTTCTCAAAAATATTTTCATCATTCTTTTTATCTATGATTAAGTAAATGTTAGTTTTTAATAAATATTTAATTTTAATAATAATAAGTTGATTAGATGATTTTTTTTTTTTTCTGTGAGCATTTGATTAACGTTATGTCACGAAGATATTCAGTTAATGAATCTTCATTTAAGTCCATCAAGAAAATCTGAAATCGTATAACTTTCTCAATAATAATATCGGCATCATTATTAATTTTTTATGTCTAATTAAATGTTAGTTAGTTATAATAAATATTTAATTTTAATAATAATAAGTTTTAAAAATTGATTAGATGATTTTTTTTTCAGTGGAAACATTTGATTAACATTATGCCACGAAGATATTCAGCTAATGAAACTTCATTTAAGTCCATCAAGAAAATCTGAAATCGTATAACTTTCTCAAAATTAAAAATATTTCTATCATCATTTTGCAATGAAATTTTGTCCTCATATAAATTTTGTTTCATCGTCATTTTTTTATGGCTAATTAAGTAAATATTAGTTTTAAGAAATATATAATTTTAATAATAATAAGTTTTAAAAATTGATTAGATGAGTTTTTTTTTTCTGTGGAAGCGTTTGATTAACGCCATGTCACGAAGATATTCAGTTAATGAATCTTCATTTAAGTCCATCAACAAGATTTGCTGGTGGTGGCTACTCAAAGAGTTAGATCAAACAGACTATTCGAAGGCAGCACGCGACCCCGTAACTTCTTTTTTAATTAGGAATATCCTGTTCTTGACAGCCGCCGTTGCTATTCGAGAAGAACAACGTTGTTAAACGCATCGGCAGTAAAATGTCATGATCCAATTCGCCCATGCTCATAAAGAGACTACTTCAAAGAATTCTTTCACTTTTTGAAGGTTTCCGTCGAAGAAAATATCAGAAAAAAACGAAAATGAATATGACAGAATAAAAGCTTTCCTTTTCATATATATATATATATAGAGAGAGAGAGAGAGAATTCTTCGAAAAGAAAGAAAAAAATATCATAAATAACAAAGATGTGGTTGGAAAAAAAAAAGAAATCAAAAGTGATGATAAAAGCCCAGTTCGAAGATTAGAAAACTGAAACAAAGATTCGAACTACACAACAACATCATCATCTCGAGATTAAATAAGAAAAGAAAGAAAAGAAAAAAAAAAATCAAGATAAGAAAAATAAAGAATAAAAAAAAAAAAAAAAAGAAAATTATTGGGGATGTTTCCAGAGAAACATCAAAGACCGATGTATCTGCAGAAAATAAGGAGGAATCCATTGATATATATTTAGGAAAATGAAAATAATAAATGTGTCGATGGTATCAGTGACAGGGAAAATTTGAGATACTAAGTTCTCTCATTCGTCATTCTAGGTCATGTGATGGGGAAAAAAAGAATTTGAATTTGTCTTTCTGGAAAGACAGGGATTTTTTTACATTGGTAAAACTACTTATAAACAGGGTGATTCCTGAACTTTGAAGGGTTGTGTAGTTTACTAAAATATAAATTAGTATAGGAATGTAGGGTCGGAAGTGACGGTTAAAAATTGAATCATAAAAAGAAAAAACATTGTTTGTGCATAACAGATTGCAAAGTGTTCCTTTATTCCACTCATAAACAGGATGATTCAACGGTCATAGGACAAACTTTGAAGAGTGGTAAAGCTTGCTAAAACATACAATAGTTTATGAACGTAGGGTCGGAAGTGACGTTTAAAAATTGAGACATAAGACATTGCTTATGTGCAATATGTTGCAAAGTGCCTCCTTTTATTCCAACCCATCATCAACACTTATTTTATTCCACTTATAAACAAGGTGATTCAATCGTTGAGGGACAAATTTTGAAGGGTGGTATAGCTTGCTAAAACATACATTTATATAGGAATGTATTGTCGGAAGTGACAATTAAAAATTGAAATTTAAAAAGGAAAAAATATTGTTTATGTTCAAGATCTTCAAGAAGAACAACGTTGTTAAACGCATCGGCAGAAAAATGTCATACTCCAATTCGCCCATGTTTGTAACGAGACTACTTCAAAGAATTTTTTAACTTCTTAACGGTTTCATTCGAATAAAGTATTAGCAATAAAAAAAGAAAATGAATATGACAGAATAAAAGCTTTTTATTTTCATATATATATATATATATATCATTCTTCGAAAAAAAAAAAAATTTTATAAATAACAAAGATCTTGGTTGGAAAAAGAAAAACAAAAAAGTGATGATAAAAGCCCAGTTTGAAGATTAGAAAACTGAAACAAACATTCGGAACTACACAACAACATCATCATCATCTCGGGATTAAATAAAAAAAAAAAAAAAGAAAATCAAGATAAGAAAAAGAAAGAGATAAAAAAATGGAAAGAGAAAAAATTATTGGAGATGTTTCCAGAGAAACATCAAAGGCCGATGCTCAATTGTAGCCGAAAGTATTTACTGAACATAAGAAGGAATCCATTGATATGTATTTGGGGAAAATGAAAATAATAAATATGTCGATGGTATCAGTGACAGGGAAAATTCGAGATACTAAGTTCCTCTCATTCGTCATTCTGGGTCATGTGATGGGGAAAAAAAGAATCCGCATTTGTCTTTCAGAAAAGACAAATATCTTTTATTTTTACATTGGTAGACTTTTTACTCCACTTATAAACAGGGTGATTCACGGACATTGAAGGGTGGTACAACTTACTAAAAATATATTGTATAAGAATGTAAGGTCGGAAGTGACGATTTAAAAATTGAGGCATAAAAAGAAAAACATTGTTTGTGTATAACTTGTTGTAAATTTTATACCAACTCATCAATCAACACTCCTTTTTTCCATTATATTATAAACGTTATAGCTTACTAAAGGTGATTCAATGGTCATGGCACAAATATTGAAAGGTGGTATATCTTCCTGAAACATATATTTCTAAAAGAATGCAGTGTCAGACAGTAACACCTAAAATATATTGATATATATAAAAAAAAAAAACCATTGTTTATGTACAACATTGTAGTAAAGTACTTGTTAGAATCAATGTTAACAAATGTTCTAAATTTCTACCACCAACAGTAATACATGTTTTGTAGCGTAGGAAGAATGATTGGTGAACGGTTCCAAAATTGACAGACGCTGTTGGTCTTCTAGAAGAACAACGTTGTTAAATGCGTCGGCAGTGAAATGTCCTGATCCAATTCGCCCATATTCATAACGATGCTACTTCAAAGAATTCTTTCACTTCTTGATGATTCCTCCGAATGAAATATCAGCAGAAAAACAAAATGAATATGACAGAATGAAAAGCTTTTCCTTTTCATATATATATATATATATATATATAATTCTTCGAAAAAAAAAAAAAGAAAAAGAAAACGTTATAAATAACAAAGATCTGGTTGGAAGAAAGGAAACAAAAGTGATGATAAAAGCCCAGTTGGAAGATTAGAAAACTGAAACAAAGATTCGGAACTACACAACATCATCATCATCTCGAGATTAAATAAGAAAAGAAGAAAATAAAAAGAGAAAAGAAAATTAAGATAAGAAAAAGAAAAGATAAAAAAATTGGGAAAAAAAAATTATTGGAGATGTTTCCAGAGAAACATCAAAGACCGATGCTCGATTGAAGTATCTGGAGAGTATAAGAAGGAACCCATTGATATGTATTTGGGGAAAATGAAAATAATAAATGTGTCGATGATATCAGTGGCAGGGAAAATTTGAGACACTAAGTTTCTCTCATTCGTCATTCTAGGTCATGTGATGGCGGAAAATAATCCGTATTTTTCTTTCTGAAAAAAGACAGAGAATTTTTTTTCACATTTTTAGGCCTTTTATACCACTTATATACATGGTGTTTTAACTGCTATGGGGACAAACTTTGAAAGGTGGTATAGCTTGCTAAAACATATAATTCTATAGAAATGTAGGGTCGGAAGTGAGGTGTAAACAAAATTGAGATATAAAAAGAAATAATACTGTTTATGTACAACAGCGTTGTAAAGTACTTCTTTGAATCAATGTTAACAACAAATGTTCGAGATTGTTACCACCAGAAGTAATACATGGTTTGTAACGTAGAAAGAATGACTGGTGAACAGTTTCAAAATTGACAGCCGCTGTTGCTCTTCTAAAGAACAACGTTGTTAAATTGCAGGCAGTAAAATGTCATGATCCAATTCGCCCATGCTCATAAAGATGCTACTTTCTATTTCTTATTATTTCCTTCACTTCTTGAAGGTTTCCCTCGAATAAAATATCAGTAAAAAAGAAAAAGAAAATGAATATGACAGAATAAAAAGCTTTTCCTTTTCATATATATATATATATATAATTCTTCGAAAAGAAAAGAACATGTTATAAATAACAAAGATCTTGGTTGGAAAAAAGAAAACAAAAAGTGATGAAAAAAAGCCCAGTTCGAAGATTGGAAAACTGAAACAAAGATTCTGAACTACACAACAACATCATCATCTCGAGATTAAATAAAAAAAAAGAAAATCAAGATAAGAAAAAGAAAGACATAAAAAAAAATGGAAAGAGAAAAAATTATTGGAGATGTTTCCAGAGAAACATCAAAGGCCGATGCTCAATTGTAGCCGAAAGTATCTGCTGAACATAAGAAGGAATCCATTGATATGTATTTGGGGAAAATGAAAATAATAAATGTGTCGATAGTATCAGTGACAGGGAAAATTCGAGATACTAAGTTTCTCTCATTCGTCATTCTGGGTTATGTGATGGGGGAAAAAAAAGAACTGAATTAGTCTTTCTGAAAAGACAAATATCTTTTATTTTTACATTGGTAAACCTCTTATTCCACTTATATACAGGGTGATTTACGAGTTTTGAAAACTTGTGTAGGTTACTAAAACATATATTCGTATAGAAATGTAGGGTCGGAAGTGATGCTTAAAACAAATTGAGACATAAAAAAGAAAAACGTTGTTTGTGTACAACACGTTGCAAAGTACTCATTTTATACCAACTCATCAATCAACACTCCTATTTTTCACTTATATATAGAGGTATTCATGAACTTTGAAGGGTGTTATAGCTTACTAAAACATGCCTTTGTAAAGGAAAATAGGGTTGGAAGTGACGCTTACAAAATTGAGATATAAAAAGGAAAAACATTGTTTATGTATAACATTTTGCAAAGTGCTACTTTTATTCCGCTTATATACTGGGCGATTCAATTGTAGTGGGACAAATTTTGGAGTCAGCTCACTTACACATACATTATTACAGAAATGTAGGGTCGGACGTGACGCATACACAAAAATTGAGACATGAATAGAAAAAACATGATTTATGTACAACATCGTTGTAAAGTACTTGTTTGAATCAATACTATTAATAAATGTTCGAAATTTCAACCACCAACAGTAATACATGCCTTGTAGCGTAGAAAGAATGATTGGTGAACAGTTCCAAAATTGACAGCCGCTGTTGCTATTCGAGAACAACTTGGTTCTTAAATGCGTCGGCAGTAAAATGTCCTGATCCAATTCGCCCATGTTCATAAGGATGCTACTTCAAAGAGTTCTTTCAATTCTTGAAGGTTTGCTTCGAATAAAATATCAACAAAAAAAAAAAGAAAATGAATATGTCAGAATAGAAAGCTTTTCTTTTCACATATATATATATATATATAATTATTGAAAGAAAAGAAAAGAAAAAAATGTTATAAATAACAAAGATCTTGGTTGGAAGAAAGAAAACAAAAGTGATGATAAAAGCCCAGTTCGAAGATTAGAAAACTGAAACAAAGATTCGGAACAACAACATCATCATCATCTCGAGATTAAATAAAAAAAGAAAAAGAAAAAAAAGAAAAACAAGATAAGGAAAAGAAAGAGAAAAAACAAGTAATATAAAAAAAAAAATTAGAAAGTCACTTCCTACTTTTTTCACTTGCAGAAAGTCCTTTATAAATAATTTTCATTCATTTTTAAGTTTATCTGGCGCCCTCTATTGGTAGATATATGCAACTTAAATCTAAAAAAACTAAAAATTAATTAATTTAATTTAATTACCGAATTAATATTTGAAAAACTGTATTAACATGAAGTGTCATCCACTACAAATTCAAAAAATGTATTTGAACTTGAATGGATGAATAAAAAGTTTTTTATGAACGATTGAAAATTTGAACAAGATATGTATAGAGAGAGTGTGAGCTAATAGAAGGAATTGAAAAAAAAGAAAATGAATATGACAGAATAAAAGCTTTCATTTTCATATATATATATATATATAATTCTTCGAAAAGAAAAAGAAAATGTTATAAACAACAAAGATCTGGTTTGAAGAAAGAAAACAAAAGTGATGATAAAAGCCCAGTTCGAAGATTAGAAAACTGAAACAAAGATCGGAACAACATCATCATCTCCAGATTGAATAAAAAAAAAAGAAAGGAAAATCAAGATAAGAAAAAAAGAAAGAAAGAAAAAAATTGAAAGGAAAAAAAACCATTGGAGATGTTTCCAGAGAAACATCAAAGACCGATGCTCGATTGTAGCCGAAAGTATCTGCTGAAAATAAGAAGGAATCCATTGATATATATTTGGGGGAAAATGAAAATAATAAATGTGTCGATGGTATCAGTGACAGGGAAAAATTTGAGATACTAAGTTCCTCTCATTCGTCATTCTGGGTCATGTGATGGGGAAAAAATAGAATCCGAATATGTCTTTCTGAAAAGAGAGAAATCTTTTATTTTTACATTGGTAGACTATTTACTCACTTATTAGCAGGATGATTCTGCGGTCATGGTGCAAACTTTGGAGGGTGGTGAAGCTTGCTAAAGCATACATTAGTACAGGAACGGAATGTAGGGTCGGAAGTGACATTTAAAAATTCAGACATCAAAAGGAAAAAAAAACATTGTTTATGCACCACATGTTACAAAAGGGTCCTGTTTATTCCACTCATAAGCCGGGTCAATAAAGATAATGGCACAAACTTTGAAGGGTGGTGCAGCTTACTAAAACATTAGTATACAAATGTAGTGTCGAAAGTGACGCGTACACAAAAATTGAGATATGAAAAGAAAAACATTGTTTATGTACAATATCGTTACAAAATGTTTCTTTGAATCAATGTTAACAACAAATGTTCGAAATTGGGACCACCAACAGTAATACATACTTTGTAGAATAGAAAGAATGCCAGGCATATATATATATATATATATCATTCTATTAATGACCATATTATTTTAAACAATCACGGGGTTTGGCCCCATAATTCTATTTCCACTGTATAAAACAAGTTAGATAATCAAGTTTTTTTTCCGGTCTTGTACGTTATCAGTTCTAATGGGACTGTTATTCTGTCTACTCCATGTTATCGGAATACATCGTTAGATGTGCTTTTGACCTGAGCAGTGGCAATGAACCGTTGAACAACGAGTCCTCAAAATAGTCAACTGGAATTCCGTGAATGAAAACATAGCAGCAAACCGAGAATAAGAGTAAAAATAGAGTGTGTACTGGGATTGCAAGCCAGGGGACTTGAAACTCGCCATATGGCGGCTATCATTTGGAGCATTGTGCCTGTCTGTTGCAAAAAATGTTTGAAATTGAATTCATTATTTTTAAGAAGCACTTTACAATAATCTTCTCAATAAATAATGTTTTTCATTTGTCTAATTTTTTTTTTGTGTTAGTGTCTAAATGCGTCACTTCCGACCCTACATTCCTATACAAAAAAAGTATAATTTAGTAAGTTGTACCACTCCTCAAAGTTTGCCCCATGACCTCTAAATCACCTTGCATAATATTATCTGTCACCCAGTCATTCTATTAATGACCATATTATTTTAAACAGTCACGAGGTTTTGACTCATAACTCTATTTTCACTATATAGAACAAGCAAGATAGTCAAGTTATTTTTTTTTTTCATAACTTATATTATAACTTTTTTTCATAACTTATTAACTTATATATATACCTTATCGATTCTAAATGGACGGTTATTTTGTCTGCTCCTGTTATCTGAAACAGGCAGAATATTTTGTTTTGAATAATCTACGAAGAATAAAAGTACGTTTTTAATCTTTTTATAGTACATGCCATATAAGATAATTTCACATGAAGAACAGTCAAAACATTATTTTGACCGATAAATTAAATTTCAAAACAATTTATACAGCGAAGAAATATACACTCTTACAATCTTCAAACTTTTTATCAACTGTCTAGAAGATGATTGAAGAGATTTCGAGAAATTTTTATATCAAAATCGCGAAAAACATAATATTTTATATTTCTTCGACAGATTATATTAATATTTTCAAAATCGCACATCATTTTAAATTTCCTATAATAGTTAATAATTACCTATAATAATAGTTAATAATTTCCTATAATAGTAATTCCTTCTAGTAGATTTAAGATGCATATGAATTTACGCTAATATTAACTATCAGTGGTCTCATTCTAATATTAGCGGATCAATAAAAAAGAAATAAAAACGCTATTTAGTTCCACGACTTTATTTCTGTTTGCAATTTCGTAAGTGATTCCGCAGACAAATTTATTTTTCAATCTTTATGGAAATTAAAAGCACTAAAAATTTCGATAAGAATTTGGAGTAAAATATTAAAATTTATTTGTATTTATTTATTTATATTTTCATTTGAAGGAAACGTAAATTTAAAAATATTTATGTTTATCGAAAAAGTTATTTACTGTCATTTGCTTTATTATAAGAATATATATAGAGTTTGTTTCCTTAAATAGTTAATTTACTATTTTTTAAAAACACAACAAATACGTAAAAGCTCAAACAATTCGCATATTATTCAAAATAATCAACAAGAATAAATTGTATTTTTAAAAGAGAATGGTTAACAATATGCGGAAGCATAATATCTAACAATGAAAATGAAACAAAATTACTTCTGAAATTGTCAATAATGTAATGAAAAATTCCATCGCGAAAGAGCTATTTAAAAATTGATTTTCAAAAATAGATTGTTTTCCAATGGATGTCGAAAAATAGAAACGACAAAATAATAACAACGGCAATATAAACATTTAAAATAATTTCAACTTTTTTATTATTGCTATTCTTTTATTTATTTGTTTTTACAGAATATTATCAAAAATAGCTATTCTTTTGTTTCAACGTCATACCATAATACTATGTCCAAAAATTAAGACCAATTTTCAATTTAAAATTCCCAGGGCTTATGGAATTTCATTTTTTTTTCTGTTTTGGGTTGCTGGCACTGTCGTTGACATCTGTCTGAAATTTGACGTCAAAATATTCATTAGCGTTTGAGTTACGCTTGGCTCTGTGAGACGCTGAAACTGATTCCGGCGATTTTTGAAATGTCTGAATTCATTGAACAAAGAACTTGCATTAAATTGTGTTTACGGAAACGTATAGAATGTTGCAGAAGGCATTCGGCGAGCATTCCTATATCGGAAAGAAATGTTTACATGGTATAAACAGTTCAAAAAGACAGAGACCGCGTTGAAGACGAAGAGCCCTCTGGTCTATCATCCACCTCAACCGGCGAAGCTCGCGTTCAAAAATTAAAGATTTGTTGCTTGCAAACCGTCGATATTTACAATTAGAGACCTTGCTGATGATGTTGGAATTTCAAAAGGATGGGTCAATTCCATTTTGGGCCTCACACACGCCAAATCTCAATTGGTACCGAAAACACTGCATTGATTCTTCGTGATTTTTTCGCCAAATATGAAACCCATATGATATACTATAACGCTATTACAATCAGTCTTTTTTTTTTTTTTAAAGAAATATTTTATAAAATCTAATCTTTATATAGCCTCAAGTCTTTATAGTATATTTATCTATTTAAAATATTTCTTTAGAAACCAGAATAGTCTTAATAATGCTCAATAATGTTTTATTTTCACTTTGTAAATCAAATCAAATTAAGTAAATCTCGTACTTAAAATCCCTTTCCCTAATTTCAGAAGTATCATTCACTATTCGGAAGAAAATATAGCGCAGAAACTATACGCTGTATTGTGCAGGTTGGCCAGTCAGATTGTAATTGGATGTGGTTAGGTTGAGATATTTTAGGCACAGGTTGGAGAACTCACGGCAGTATTTACCAGCGCACAAACACCACACAAATACAATGTTTAACACATTTCAAGACATATAATTATATATTTGTGGACTTCACTACTAAGCCGAAAGCCCGATATTCAGTTATGCTCAGTATGCGTGAAAAATACTTTCTCTCCGTGTGAGAGTCTGCCAACTGATACGCAAAGGGCACTCTCTCTGGGTGAGATACTCTAAACTAAATGTTTATCAACAGTGTTGCATGGTTGCGTTGCACTTCCTCTCGGGTGAGAATCTCAAGGCGTATATAATTGTAAACAGTATGTTCATAATTCCTTTTTATATTAACAGTGAAAGAAAAAGAAAATTAAGTAAATATCGTATTTAAAATCGTTTTCCTTAATTTCAGATTTGGTTTGGTTTGTCGCTCTACGGTCATTTTGTATACACTTTAGGCTGATTAGACCAGGAACTATGTTTGACGTGGATTCCTACCCACAAACAAACATCCATGCCACCTCAGGATTCGAACCTGAAGAAGACTGTGGTACCAAAGGCCAGAGCTATATTTATTTTAATAGTTTATAATTAAGAACAGTGTGTTCATATTTTTTTCCTTTTCATAATGTAAGAAAGTAAATCTCGTACTTAAAATCGCTTTCCCAAATTTATTTATTTATTATTATTTTTTTAGTATCGTTCACTATTAGGAAGTGAATATAGCACAGGAAATTACATGTTTATATTTACTTTAATAGTTTATATTTATGAATAGTGTGTTCATATTTGTTTTTCATTTTATTAAGGAAAGTAAGTAAATCTTGTATTTAAAATAAGTATTCTTGTACTTTAACAGATTATTATTGTGAACAGTATATTCTTAGTTGGGGCCTTATGGCCGAATCACTAATGCTCTGTACCATAGGTTTCAGGTTCGAGTTCTGGCAGTGCCATAGATGTTTGCAATGGTGCGGAATCCATTTTTTAAACCGAGGGTCCCGGTCTAACACAGTCGTAGAGCGTTGCGGGCTTATTGTTACTTCGCGTCCGCAGCTTATCTTCAAGTTACACGCACCTCCTGGGTAGTGCTAAGTGAGTAACATCGGCGCAGCGCTTACCTTAAGGCACAAAAGACAACTGTCTAAGTGTTTGCCAGCTGCATTAGAAAAAAAGTTTTTTTTAACCAATATAATATAATTTTGCAACAAAAAAATAGATTTTTTTAATTACATTTTGCAATAATTATAATCATAATAATATTAAAAAAATAAATAAAATAAGAACCAAGATTTTTTTTTGAAATTAAAAAAAAACAATTAAAATTTTTATTTTTATACATTAATACGATGACTACATTTTTATACATAAAAGTAAATAAATTATGAAATACAATTTGATTTTGAGTCAAATATCTTCTTAGGATAGAAGATCCAATAAGGAAAACTTTTTCAATGACAGAAAACGAGGAAGAAACACGACTAATTAAATTGACAAACAGACCATTTCAGGTAATCAAAGTTTAAAACTTGTCTTTTTCTATCTGGGATTGATAAGTTTTCTTTATATATTTTTCTTAAGATGTTCTCTAAATTAAATTTTGGATTAAAAATATAGAAAAGCTCAAAATTGAATTAAATGTTATTTTTTTTTTTATTCTAGGTTTCTTTTCATTCTGGCTTTTCATTCATACTTAATTTAATCTTTGGTACTTCTCTTTCTATGGGTTTGTTACCGTCTAGATTAAAAATTTTAATAGAAATTATGTTGCAATTCTAGATTTTTATCTCAAAACTTCTCTGTAGTGGTATTAAAAAATTACTATAGAAAAAAATGTGATATAGGAATCGTTTTATTTGAAAGTGGTATGTCTAGTTTTGGCCTGATGGCAGAATGGATATTATATGAGATAGATAGGCCGATATACACTGAAGTGACAAAAGTCATGGGATAGCAATATGCAAATTTTCAGATGGCAGTAGCATCGCGTAGAACAGGTATAAATGCGCAGTGCTTTCGCAGAGCTTTCATTTCTGTTCAAGTTATTCATGTGAAGAGGTTTTGACGTGATGATGACCGCACGACGGGAATTAACAGTCTTTGAACGCGGAATGTTAGTTGGAGCTAGACGCATGGGTCATTCCATTTCGGAAATCGTTAGGGAATTCAACATTCCCAGATCCACTGTGTCAAGAGTGTGCCGAGAGTATGAAATTTCAGGCATAACATCCCACCATGGACAGCGCAGTGGTCGACCGCCTGCACTTAACGACCGAGACCGGCGACGTCTGCAAAGAGTAGTAAATTCTAACAGACAAGCAACACTGCGTCAAATAACCGCAGAAATCAATGTGGGACGTAAAAGGGACTAGTCTGTTAGAACTGTGCGGAGAAATTTGGCTTTCTTGGGCTATTCCAGCAGAAGAGCGACTCGAGTGCCTTTACTGACAGAACGACATCGCTTGCAGCGACTCTCGTGGGCACGTGAGCATATCGGTTGGTCCCTATATGAATGGAAAACCGTGGCCTGGTCCGATGAGTCACGATTTCAGTTCGTAAGAGCTGATGGTAGGGTTCGAGTGTGGCGCAGACCCCACGAAGCCATGGACCCAAACTGTCAGCAAGGCACTGTTCAAGCTGGTGGTGGCTCCGTAATGGTGTGGGCTGTTTTTCACGGCATGGACTTGGTGCTCTGGTGCGACTGGACCGAACATTGACTGGAAATGCTTATGTTCAGCTACTTGGAGATCACTTGCAGCCATTCATTGACTTCATGTACCCAAACAACGATGGAATTTTTATGGATGACAATGTGCCATGTCATCGGGCCACAACTGTTCGCGATTGGTTTGAAGAACATTCTGGACAATTCCAACGAATGATCTGGCCACCTAGATCGCCCGACATGAATCCCTTCGAGCATTTATGGGACATCATCGAGAGGTCTGTTCGCGCCCAAAATCCTGCACCATCAACGCTTTCACAATTATGGACGTCTATCGAGACAGCATGGCTCAATATTCCTGCAGAAGACTTCCAACGACTTGTTGAGTCCATGCCACGTCGAGTTGCTGCACTTCGCCGGGCGAAAGGAGGCCGACACGATATTAAGAGGTATCCCATGACTTTTGTCACTTCAGTGTATTTATATATTATCAAAACAGTGAATTTTTCAGAAAGGCTAGGATTTCGTTAAAATTACGATACCCATTTTAATCCACAGGGCCTGATGGCCGAGTGACTAGAGCTGCCACAGATTTCAGGGTTGAGCTCAGAATTTCCATGAATGTTTAGAGTGGTTTGGAAACCACTTTAAACTGTAGATCCCAGTCTAATATGATTAAAGAGCGTTGGAAGTACAGCTGACAACCCTACCTTTATAATTGGAAACATCTCTTGTCTCGAAATCTGCCAATAGGAAGACTGTCATCAGACCAAAACCGGATATACCATTTTTCAAATAAAACGATTCTTATATCGTATTTTTCTAAAATTGGATCTTCTTCTTCATTGGCGCAACAGCCCCATGGTGGGCAAGACAGTGCAAGACTAGTGCTCTGGCGATCTCTGTGCCACAGGTTTAGGACTTGAGCTCGGCGTTGCCATGGATGTTTAGAGTGGTTCAGAAACCACTTTAAACTGTAGATCCCCGGTCTAATATGACTGGGGAACATTGGGTGTAAGCTGACAGCCTTGCCAAATAATGGAAAAATGGAAAATATTTCCTATCTCGAAATCTACCAGTAGGCAGACTGTCTTGGCTCACCATGGGGCTGTTGCGCCAATGAAGAAGAAGAACATCCAATTTTAGAAAAAAATACGATAAAGGAATTCTTTTTATTTGAACGAAGTATGTTCGGTATTGGCCTGATGGCCGACTGGATAGCGGTCTGGTGCTCAGAGTCACAGGTTTCGGGTTTGAGCTCGCCGTTGCCATGGTTGCTTGTAATGATTGGAAACCCCGTTAAACCGCAAAACCCTGTCTAATAGGTTTGTAAGGTGTAGGGAGCTCAACCCTACCCGGTAAAAAGAAAGAAATCTTCTGTTCTGAAATCTGCCAGTTGGTAGATGGCATTGGCCCACCAAGGGGTTGTAACGCCAATGAAGAAGAATTAACTTAAAGGACTTATACAGTGTACTACAGGCTGTTGAAAAAAAAAGGCTACCAAACAGGACATTGAAATTAATTTTAATATATCAAAGTCTTGAGTGTAGGGCTGACAACCCTACATCGTAAAAATTAAAAACATCTCCTATCGTGAAATCTACCATTAGGCAGACGACCTTGGCTCACCATGGGGCTGTTGCGCAATAAAGTTTGGTTTGTTTGGGGGACAATGTGGGCTAATTAGACCGAGACCTACAGCGTCAATGAAAAAGAAGAAGGTCCAGTTTTGTAATAAGTAAAAAAGTTTTAATTCAATATAGAAATTATAGGAATATATATTCTTCTTTTTCTATTAAGAATTTGGGTGTCGCTCTACGGTCATTCTTTGTTAGGCTAATCAGACCTACAATTTTACGTTAATTCTGAACCACTCCTTAACATCCCTGCCACCGTCAAGATTCGAGTCTGAAGCCTGTTGTACTAGGCCAGAGCGATAGGCAATTGACCATCCTGTTAAACACTGCAATTGGTCATCACTGTCACCGCGCCGCTTTACTGTTAAGGAGACACAAGTTGCTGATTGTTTGTTTATTTTGTAAAATAGTTTAAAATATTTAAATTCAAACAATAATTTAAACTTAAATAATTCATTTGCATGGATAAATAGACTTGTACCACTTTAAAAAAGAGCTCAAAAAAAGTTGTGTCCTTTTTAATTTTAAAAAAATTACGAATCTTTCAAACATTAATCCTCTTATTTTTCTGACTTTATCCTTCCAAAATAAAAAAAGTAAAAGAAAAAGTAAAAAAAAAAAAAAAAAAAAAAAAAAAAAAAAAAAAAAAGAATGAAACAGAACTTCTTGTTCGATCGAGTTCTACAGCAACTAAAATTCCCTCCTCTAAAACCTAAGTGGGGAAAAATGTCAGCAGTGGAAGTACAGGATTCCACCAGATATCTATAAAGGCCCGATGGTCAATACACAGGAAACTTCCTGTAATAACATCCCCCATATACTCTAGAGGCTGGTTTCAAATAAAAAGATGGGTCTATCGCAGACATGCTTCAAGTATTTTTTCATTATCCTGTCTTTGTGTTGAGACTTTAGGGATTTTTTTCCTCGGGTCCCTCTGAGAATAAGGGCGATATCTCTACATTATATTCCCCACCCCACCCCCCTATGACCAGAAGTCCCCATTCTCTTGAGAAAGTAATACGTATCCGTAAAAGATCATTCGCAAATTGCAAATGCTTCTGGTGGGTGCTTGCTGGTCTAATATTGGCAATGAGCTGTTTTTATTAAAATGGACATGCTGCGCTGTGTTCCGCGGGTCGGGAGTCATTCATTTCCGATAGGGGAGTGGGAAGACAGGATCACGTGGTAGCTTCAGTGGATGGATGGATAAAAGAAGATTAAAAGATATCCATGCCCCACCGTTTAAGGATATCCAGCTTGGAATTGGATTAAGACAATAAGAATGGATGGATTTCGTAATGGTACCATGCAGAGTTTAATTACGGCAAAAGTGAATCACTTTCGCCCTATTAAATCTATTGATAATCATTAATTAAGTCTATAATGTCATTCTGTTATATGGTTCTTAAATAAAGATGTAAACATTTTATTTTTTAAAATGGTAAAATATATATTAAGAAAAATATAAATTGTGTTTAAATAGACACGATGTTAAATAAAATAAAAATAAACAATAAATATGTCCATAAAAAATATGTCCATAAAATAAAAATAATTATTTCCTAGTGGCAGATAGTGATAATGTCATTAAGGTAATGGTTCTTAAACAATACAACCAGAACTCCAAGAAGGCATGCTTTTTTATTTCTATGTATTGCAATTGTATTTTAAATAAATATAAAACAATAATAAAAAATTATGGGAACGATCTTTTTGATCAAAATAAATATTAATTATTAAGAATTTTGATTCAAAATAAGATCAAGATTTGATTAGATCAAATTAAGTAAGATCGTCCAAGATTTAATTTGTCCATAATTCAATATCAAGATCAGGATCGAATTTAATTAATTAGATCAAGATTAATTAGGTAGATTCAGATCAAGATTTAGCAGTTTCAAAGTTTTGTAAAGGAACTCATGACTTTAAACAATTAAAAATCGTGATACCTTTCGCAACAATGTATTCATGTTCAATCTATCCCTTTTATTTTCAATTAAGAATTATTCAGGATTAATAAGAATTTTGATTCAAAATATGATAATTTAATTAGATCAAATTAACTAGATCAAGATTTGTTTAATTAGATCAAGATTTGTTTAATTAGATCATGATTTGTTTAATTAGATCAAGATTAATTAGCATTAGATCAAGATTTAACAGTTTCAATCTAAGTTTTATAAAGGTATTCATGTCTTTAAACAATTAAAAATCGTGATTCCTTTCGTAACAATGTATTCATGCAGATTCCCTTTTTTTTTTTTCAATTAAGAATTAATAAGAATTTTGATTCAAAATATGATAATCAAATGATTAATCTAGTTAATTCGATCAAATTTTAATTAGACGAATTAACTAGATTAAGGTGAAGATTTAACTAATTAGATCAAGATTAATTAGATAGGTTCTGATCAAGATTTAACAGTTTCAAAACTTTGTAAAGGAATTCATGTCTCTAAAACATTAAAATTTGTGATTCCTTCCGATACAATGTGTTTATGCAGATTCTCTTTTTTTCAATTGCCCATTATTATGTAAAAAGTTAAAACAAATATTTCTTAATAATATTAAGATACCTCACATTAATTAAAATTTTTTTTTAAAAGCATGCTGCACGTTTATTTAATTACCCATGCCATTCAAATGTTTAAATATTTTTCTGTAAAAATTGGACATTTGTTTGTCCTAATTATTCTAATTAATGTAAGTACTATTCCATTACATGTATTAAATAATCTAAGCAATATTATATTTCCTTTATTATATCGACGTACTATTCTATTTCATGTATTAATCTAAGCACTATTCTATTTCATATATTAATCTAAAATTATATTCTATTTCATGTATTAATCTATCTAAGCACCATTCTATTTCATGTATTAATCTAATTAATCACTTTTCTATTTCATGTATTAATTAATGCGAACAACATTCTTAATTATGTATTAATGTTAATAACGTTCCAGCAGATGCAACTAATTAATAAAACTGTGTAAAAATAATCTTTTCTACAAAAAATTTTTTTTTTTTTAAGTATTTTAATTTCAAATTAAAGCCTGATTGATATTCATGCATTTTAATATTAAAGAAAATGAGTAAATCATTAAATATTCTGTAACAGCTAATAATGAACAAGATGTAGGGGTGTGATAGAATTTTGTTTTGTAAAGGGGCGAGGAGGTAAAAAAGTCTTAGAAAGATTACTTTAGTGCACGTTTTTCTTCTTTAAGCTTCTTCATCCTAGAGTTTATATAAAAATAGTGAATTTATTCTCGAATAGGCTTATATATACATCAAATATTCTGAAGCCCGGTAAAAGATTTTATTGATGAATTTAAAATCTGTTCTTTCAAAATAAATTTATGACCTCAAATAATTTTGTGTTTGTGAGTGGATCGGAATCCATGTTAAACTGTAGGTCTCTGTCTAATTAGACCAAAGTGTGCATAAAATGACCGTAGAACAACAAACCAAACCATAGAATTTTGTAGCTATTAGATTTAATTTAATACTGTGTTTATTTTATAAATCAATAAAATTATTCAGTTTTTTGAAAAGTGAAATACATTCAAATAAATTCTATCGAAATACCAACTAATAACTAATCTACCAAAATAAAATATATATTACCATATTATAGAATATTTTTTTCTGATGGAATAATACGAATATACATGTAACAAGAACAAGAAGGTTTAGGAATAAATTAATAAAATATCGAAGAATATATTATCTTGTTTAAGAGCAATTAGCATTCGAAGGTCATCTAATTTTCAATGTAGAATCAATTCTTTATTTGATCGAATACACATTTCTCTTTTTCTTTTAAAAATAAATGTGTTTTTCTAAATATAATTTTAATTATTCATAAAAATGTTATCTTCAATATATATTTTATAATTTCCACTCATTATTACAATAATAAAGAAAAACGGGTAATATTAAAATAATAATTTTGAAGAAAACATAATATTGGTATTACGTCATTTGTAACTGATTTTGGAAAACAAACATAAAGCAATAATCGCAAAAAGAATTTTAAAGTATTGAACAATAAAATTATGCAAAATTCATCAAAAAATTACTACAATATGTAAATTTCATATATTAAAGATATTTAGTTTTGTATTAGTTAAATTCATTTGAATAAGGTAAATAAATATCTAAAATATTATTATAAATATATATTGCATAATATTTCTCATTAAGTATTTTAAAAATTATAATTTAATAATAAATATTATATTATAATATTTATCATAAATTTATTTAATCATTATTAATTATTTAATAATATTTATTCAATATTTTTAATAATTTAATAAATAATAATTAATAGTTTCATAATTTAATTATCAAATAATTAATACTAATAATATTTTAATAATAAATATTATATTATAATATTTATCATATATTTATTTAATTATATATATATATATAATTAATAATAACTATTTAATTATTATTAATTATTTAATAATATTTATTAAATATTTTAATAATGATAAATATTTTATTAGAATAATAATTATCATTAAATAATTTAATACTAATTTTAACAATGATATATTAATTATAAAATACTCTAATGGAGATAAATATTATATTATAATAATATTTATCATTAAATATTTTAAATTTACAACTCGAAAGAGCAATAAATAAAATATACAAACAATTATTTTTAAAGGACAAATAGAATTGTATCAGGAGTTTTATTATTTTCAGTTAAACACATCATTTTACATTTCAAAAGTATTATTCTATCTCCAATTTTTTAAATGCTACTTTTTAAAATCTAAAACTGAGTATCGAAACTTATTTTTTGAAAACGTATGTCGTAAAAACTTTTTTAAAACAAACTCAGTTGAAAGACAAAACAAAAACGAATTTTGTTATCCATAACAAGTTAGGTCTAAAATAAAAAAAAAAAGAACATCGTGAGTTAAAAAGAAAGAACAAGTTCAAAGATCCTTATACTTTAGGCATAATTAATCTCGGAGGTTTAATGGCCAAAAAGAAAAAAAAAGTTACTTGCTTCAGGCAGACATAATCTCATTTGTAATGGAGTAGAACATCTTTTCAAATCCATTGTTCTTTAGGTAGTCAATAATGAAGATTAATTCAGCTTGACGCCATTTTGATTCTGTTCTTTTCTTTTTTTTTCTCCTTTCACTTCTAGTTTATTCCCGCAGACGATTTCGTTCGCTAGAAAAAGAAAACGATTTCAGTGTTGCCACTAGTATAAAAGAGCAATACAGAAAAAGGAATTATTTATTCTTCATGGTCATAAAATTCAGACTCTCCAAAGGTTGAGCAATAAATTTGGCTGTTATTATCCCTGAGGGTGAATTAAATTCCTTGTTAGAGATGAGAATTATGAACCTATTTAGTTACGACCAGGTGTTGTAAAGTTGCAGTTTAAAATTGACCACACGCAGTTCAAGCGGAAGTATTATTCTATTGATACACCTGCCGTTTAATTAAAGTCTGTAAGACATGATTTAACATTCGAATTTAGAAAATAATGAAGAAATATGCATTTAATAGATGGTATATATTAAGCCTATATATTCAATAATGTTTTAATTCGAATCAATTTCAAAGTCAGGTTATTACGTTTTGAAATTCGACTTTAAAAATAAAGAAGTGCTATGTATTTAATAGATGTTACATATTAAAAACTATGTTTTATTGTCAAAAATTAGGTTATTTTTTTAGGTTATTTTGCTTTAAAATTCGAATAAAATAAAACAAAGATAAAAGAATATGTATTTAATGGATGGTAATATAAAATCTATATTGCCAATATTGTTTTAATTTGAAAATTTCAAAAGTAGATTATTTGTTCAGGTTATTATTTTTTTAAAAATGAATAAGAAATATGTAATTTTGTTTTAAAAATTCGAATCAATTTCAAAAAAATAAAACGAATTTAAAATAAAACAAAAAGAATATGTATTTAATGGATGGTAATATTAAATCTATATATTCAATATTGTTTTGATTTGAATCAATTTCAAAGTCAGATTATTTTTTCAGGTTTATTATGTTTTAAAATTGACTTTAAAAAATGAATAAGAAATATAATTAATAGATGGTAATTATAGGCCTATATATTCAATAAAGTTTTAATTCGAATCAATTTCAAAGGTTAGTTTATTATTTTTTCAGATTATTGTGTTTTAAAATTCGCTTTAAAAATAAAGAAAAATTATTTATTTAATAGATGGTACATATTCGGCCTATATTGTCAATAATATTTTAATTCGAATCATTTTCAAAGACAGGTTATTATGCTTTTTTAAGATTCGAATTTAAAAATAAAGAAGAAATATGTGTTTAATCGAGGGTACATATTAGACCTATTTATTCAATAATGTTTTAATTCGAATCAACTTCAAAGTAAGGTTACTATTTTTTTCATGTTATTAAAACATAATAGTAAGTATAAATTACATATTAGGCCTATATTGTCAGTAATGTTTTTAATTCAAATCAATTTCAAATCAGGTTGTTAAGTTTTTAAAATTCGAATTTAAAAATAAGGAAGAAATATGTATTTAATAGATGGTACATATTAGGCCTACATTCTCAATATTTTTAATTCGAATCATTTTCAAAGTCAGGTTATTATTTATTTCAGATTATTTTGTTTTAAAATTCAGATTAAAAAAATATGCATTTAATAGATAGTGCATATTAGGCCTATATTGTCAATAATGTTTCAATTCCGATCATTGTCAAAGTCAGGTTATTATGTTTAAAATAAACTTTAAAAATAAATATTTAATAGACTACATAATAGGACTATATTGTCAATAATGTTTTAATTCGAATCATTTTTAAAAACAGGTTATTATGTTTTACAATTCGACTTTAAAAATGAAGAAGAAATACTTATTTAATATATAGTGCATATTAGACTTTTATATTCAATAATATCTTAATTCGAATCAATTTCAAAGTCAGGTTATTAGGTTTTAAATAACCTGGCCATATGTTCGACTTTAAAAATGAAGAAATATGTATTTAATATATTACATATTAGGCATATATTGTCAATAATATTTTAATTGAATCAATTTCAAAGTCAGGTTATTATGTTTTAAAACTCAGCTTTAAAAATAATTAAAAAATAAAGGAGAAATGTGTATTTATTAATGGTAAATGGTACATATTCAATTTCAAAGTCAGGTTATTATTCTTTTAAAAATAAAAGGAGAAATGTGTATTTAATAAATGGAATCAATAATGTTTTAATTCGAATCATTTTCAAAGTCAGGTTATTATATTTTTAAAATTTGACTTTAAAAATAAAGGAAAAATATGTATTTAATAGATAGTATATATTAAGTTTATATATTCCATAATGTTTTGAATTTTTTCAATGAAACTGTTGTAAATAAGAAATGTTTTTCTTTCTATGGCTCACTTTTCTTTATTGTTGTTCATACCTCACCGCGTTATTTTCGACCCTACGTCACTATACAATAAATGTATATTCAATCAGCTGTACCTTCCTTCGAAGTTTGTCCCATGGCCGTTGAAACACCCTGAATCATTTGTCTGGTGAATCATTTACATTCGCCAACTATGTAGTATGGATACTTTTCATTACAATACGGGATACTATGTATATAATATAGGATACTTTTTAATAAGGATACTTTTTACTATATGATTTGGAATACTGCATGTATAACGTGGGATACTTTTTACTATATGATATGAGATACTTTTAATAAGGATACTTTTTACTATGCATTAATATGGGATACCTTTAATCAGGTTACTTTTACTATATAATATGAGATGCCTTTAATCAGGATACTTTTTACTATATAATACGAGATACTTTTAATAAAGATACTTTTTACTATATAATATGGGATACTTTTTTTTTTATTATTTTCGTTTTCGTCTTTTATTACAAGATCAAAAAAGTTTGGCAATTGACGGCCTAAAAACCCGAGTGCCCAGTTTGGAATAACCCCTTCAAAATATCATTGAAAAAATATTTTTTTCTGCAGTTTGATCTTTCATAAATATTTCAATCAAATCATGAGAGTAGTTATCGTAAACAGAAAGGCTATATGACACACATAAACTAGTTGATCTTACGAAAAAGAAAATCTAGAAGCACTAAATGGTGTGGTTCTGTAGAATTGCATTACCAAAAATTACATATATTTCTCCTGTTCGCGTCTCTGCCCAGAAACGTGAGATAAGAAACAATCCAGAAAGTGACAAACTAGTCATTTTTCTGTTACAAAACTAGAAAACTAAAGTGGGCAGAAATTCCTATCCGAGGGCTGCTGTAGAGGAAATTGGATTACAGGTCCCGGGGCCAAAGCCCCAATTGTGGGTCGGATGTCAATGATGATAAGAAAACATAACAAATACTTGATTAGATTTTGAGAAAAGCTGATAACTACTCCGAACTCGACCACAGCCAAAACTAATGGACACAAAAGGAGAAAGAAGAACCTCTTCTTAAAGAATTTCCTGAGCAGCGACAGCTGATGTTTTATGGATAAAATTTCAACTACAATCTGATTAAGTGTTATTTTATTATTTCTTATCAATACTTGGTTATGTTTTTAATTCATTTTCAAGTAATGTTTATATAAACAGAAGTTGAGTTTAAAGTAGATGTAAAATAGTAAATTTATATAAACAGATAGTAAATTTGTTTTCATAAATTTGGCCTGTTCGCCAATCACTTCTTCGACGTTACCAAGCATGTATGACTGATGTAAGAATGACTGACGCATGTATGATGTATATGACTGACTCATGTATGATGTATATATGATGTATATAACTGACTCATATATGATACTGACTCGCATATATGACTTACTGCCGTCATTTTGAGCATTGATTGCAAACATTGTATCAAAATAGCACATTGCAATGAAATTATTATAAATAAGAATTTTTTTCATGTCTTTTTTTTGTTTTCATGCCTCAACATGTTATTTTCGACCGTATGTTCCTAGACAAAAAAAAAAATTTGTTTTAGTAAGCTTTACCACTCTTTAAACTGTGTCCTGTAGACGTTGAATCGTCTAAAGTCATATGGCTGGTGAAACATTTATATCCGCCAGTTATATAATATGGGATACTATGTATATAATATGGAATACTTTATATCAGGATACTTTTTAATATATAATATGGAATACTTTTTATCAGGATACTTTTTAATATATAATATGAGATACCTGTAATCAGAATACTTTTTACTATATTATATGGAACACTACATATATAATATGGTATACTATGTGTATTATATGGGATAGTATAATCAGAATATATTATATCCCATATATAATATATATCCTATGGGATATCCTATATATAATATAGGATACTTTTTGATTACTTTCGTCTTTCTTTTATTACTCGACCAAAAAGTTTGGTGTCTGATGAACTAGAGAAACGAAGACCCCAGTTTGAGAATAACCCCTTAAAAAAAAAATCATTTAAAAAGTATTTTTCTGCAACTTCTTATTTCATAATTATTTTAATCAAGTCATGATAGTGGTTATCGTAAACAGAAGATTATAGTATGACACACATAAACTAGTTTCTCTTATGAAAAAAAAGAAATTCTAGACTCATTAAATGGTGTGGTTCTGTAGAATCGCATTACTAAAAATTACATATATTTCTCCCGTCGCCTTTCCATCAAGAAACACGAGATAAGAGACAATCCACAAAGTGACAAACAAGGCATTTTTTCTGTTACAAATCTAGAAAACTAAAGTGGGCAGAAATTGCTATCAGAGGGCTGCCGTAGAGGAAATTGGATTACAGGACCCGGGGCCAAAGCCCCATTGTGGGTCGGATGTCAATGATGATAAGAAAACATGACGAATACTTGATTAGATTTTGAGAAATGCGATAACAACTCCGATTTGACCACAGCCAAAACAAATGGACACAGAGGAAGAAAGAAGAACCTCTTTCCGAATATTTTCCAACACAACTCCGATTCGATCAGAAAGAAGTCAATCTTCTGATGTTTTCCTCGAGCAGCGACATGATGTTTTATGGATGAAATTTCAATTACAATCTAGTTAAATGATTTTTATTATTATTTCTTATTAACACTTGAGTATGTTTTTAATTCATTTTCAAGAAATGGTTAACAGAAACTGAGTTTATAGTAATGTAGTGTTTATATAATAAGATAGCAAATTTGTTTTCATATTTGGGTCTGTTCGCCAATCACTTCTTCGACGTTACCAAGCATGTATGACTGTTGGCGGTTGCCATTTTGAGCATTTATTGTTAACATTGTATCAAAGAAGCACATTGCAATGAAAATGCTAGAAATAAGCAATTTTTTTTTTCATGTCTCTCTTTTTGTGCTCATGCCTCAACGCATTATTTTCAACCTTATGTCCGTATAGAAATTAAAAATGTTTTTGTAAGCAGTACCACTCTTCAAACTGTGTCCCATAGACGTTGAATCATTCTAAATCATACGGCTGGAGTATTATTTATATTCTCCAACTATATAATATGTGATACTTTTATTCAGCATACTTTTTACTGTATAATATGGGATGCTATGTATACAATATGGGACAAAACAGATATAATATGGGATAATTTTGATTATAATATGGGACACACCAGATATAATATAGGATAATTTTGATTATAATATGGGATTTTATGTATATAATATAAGATGCTTTTAACTAGGATACATTTTACTATATAATATGGGTAACTTTTAATCAGAATATTTTTACTATATCATATGGAATACTTATTTTGTTACTTTCGACTTTTATTATTCAATGAAAAAATTTGGTGATTGATGGCCTAAAGAACCGGAGACACCAGTTTGTGAATAACCCCTTTATACAATTAATTCAAAACCTATTTTTTTCTAATGTCCTTTCATTGATATTTTAATCAAATCATGACAGTGTTTATCGTAAGCAGAAAGATTATATGACACACATAAACTAGTTTCTCTTATGAAAAAAAGAAATTTCAGACTCACTCAAATGGTGTGGTTCTGTAGAATTGCATTACCAAAAATTACATATATTTCTCCCGTCGCCTTTCCATCAAGAAACACGAGATAAGAAACAATCCACAAAGTGACAAACAAGTCATTTTTCTGTTACAAAACTAGAAAACAAAAGTGGGCAGAAACTGCTATCAGAGGGCTGCCGTAGAGGAAATTGGATTACAGGACCCGGGGCCAAAGCCCCAATTGTGGGTCGGATGTCAATGATGATAAGAAAACATGACAAATACTTGATTAGATTTTGAGAAACGCCATAACTACTCCGATTTGACCACAGCCAAGACTAATGGACACAGAGGAAGAAAGAAGAACCTCCTTCCGAATATTTTCCTGAGCTGAAAACAGCTGATGTTTTATGGATAAAATTTCAATTACAATCTAGTTAAGTGTTTTTTTTATCATTATTTATTATTAATACCTGGCTATGTTTTTAATTAATTTTCAAGTAATGGTTAACAGAAACTGAGTTTACAGAGATGTAGTGTTTATGCAATCAGATAGTAAATATGTTTTCATCTTTGGGCCTGTTCGACAATCACTTCTTCGACTTTACCAAACATCTATGACTGTTGGCGGTCGCCATTTTGAGCATTAATTGAAAAAAATTGTATCAAAGAAGCACATTACAGTGAAAATGTTATAAATAAGCAATTTTTTTTTTTTCGTGTCCCTTTGTTTTGTGTTTATGCCTCAACGCGTTATTTTCGACCTTTTTTCCTACACACAAACAAAAAAAAAAAATGTTTTAGTAAGTTGTACCACTTTTCAAATTGTGTCCCATGGACGTTGAATCACCCTAAATCGTATGACTGGTGAATCATTTATATTCGCTTCTTTATAATATGGTATACTTTTAATAAGGATACTTTTTACTATATAATATAGGGTACTATGTATGCAATATGGGACACAACAGACATAATTTTGGACACACCAGATATAATATAGGATACTTTTGATTATAATATGGGATTTAAGATTTTGAAGAGAATTTTGATTATAAGATGCTTTCAATCAGGATACTTTTTACTATATAATATGGGGTACTCTTAAACAGAATATTTTTTTTACGGGGTACTATGTATATAATATGGGACACAACAGATATATTATGGGATACTTTTGATTATAATATGGAATACTATTTATATAATATGGGATGCTTTTAATAAGGATACTTTTTACTATATAATATGGGATAATTTTAATCAGGATATATTTTACTATATAATATGGGATACATTTTATTACTTTCGTCTTTTATTACGCAATCAAAAAAGTTCGGTGATTGATGGGTTGAAAGTTTGGTGGTTCTAGAGGACCAGAGACCCCAGTTTGAGAATAACCCCTTAAAAGAAAACATTTAAAAAAGTGTTTTTTGCAACTTCTTCTTTCATAATTATATTAATCAAGTCATGAGAATGGTTATCGTGAACAGACAGATTATATGACACACATAAATCAGTTTATCTTATAAAAAAAAAAGAAATTGCAGACGCATTTAATGGTAAGGCATTTAATGGTACTGCATTACAAAAATTTACATATATTTCACCTGTCGCCTCTACCCAGAAACGCGAGATAAGAAAGAATCCAGAAAGTGACAAACAAGTCATTTTTCTTTTACAAAACTAGAAAACTAAAGTGGGCAAAAATTTCTATCCGAGGGCTGCCGTAGAGGAAATTGGATTACAGGACACGGGGCCAAAGCCCCAATTGTGAGTCGGATGTCAATGATGATAAGAAAACATGACAAATACTTGATTAGATTTTGAGAAATGCGATAACAACTCCAATTCGACCACAGCGGAGACTAATGGACACAGAGGAAGAAAGAAGAACCTCTTCCGAAGAATTCCGTGAGCAGCGACAGCTGATGTTTTATGGATAAAATTTCAATTACAATATAGTCAAGTGATTTTTATTATTATTTCTTATTAGTACTTGGGTTTATTCATTTCGAGTAATTGTTAACAGAAACAACAAATGACAGATGAATGGTAACGTTCTGAAGAGAGTTTGGTTCAAATGTAGATGCACAATCCGTTACATCCATGTGTCCTTGTGAGATTTGTAAACATATGTTTTTATTTAATTTTTAACGTAGAACCACTGGCTTGTGGTTTTATGGCTGCATTAAACAACTCAATATTTCTAGGCTAAACTCATAAAACCTAAAATTGAACTGACTTGCCTTTTCAGTATTTCTGATGCAATATTTCAAATTTTATTTCTGCACATGCATGCCCAACACGTTGACATGCTCAACTAGCTTGTAGGTTGCTTTTCTCTTGTGGTTTAATGACACAGGGGTCACTTTTGGACAAGCTAAGTTAAGCAATTAGCAATATTAGTAAAAAAATACGTTAGCATAAAGGCAAGTAAAATTGCTTTTTCCCTTACATATTTGCATATCATAAAAAGGTAAAATGTGATTGATGTCATATCAAAAAAAATATTACTCTGAAATCCTCTCTATGTCATTGTTTCCACAAAATCTTTATTACAAGAGGAACCACCGAACGATATATATGCTGAGTCTGAGGTAGTAGATGACAGTATTTTGTATCGTTTGTGTTCAATAAAGAGCTTTTTGGTATTTGTTTAGTTTCGCGTATTGTCCTTTTATTTTTTTAGTAATGGATCAGGAGTCAGATTGACAGAAGTGGCGATTTCTGTATACTTCAGTTGTGGAGGAGGTAACGATGTCCGTTTTGGTAATGGTAATAGTAATGGATCAGGAGTCAGATTGACAGAAGTGGCGATTTCTGTATACTTCAGTTGTGGAGGAGGTAACGATGTCCGTTTTGGTAATCAGATGGATCAGATTGACAGAAGTGGCGGTTTCTGTATACTTCAGTTGTGGAAGAGGTAACGATGTCCGTTTTGGTAATGGTAATAGTAATGGATCAGGAGTCAGATTGACAGAAGTGGCGATTTCTGTATACTTCAGTTGTGGAGGAGGTAACGATGTCCGTTTTGGTAATGGTAATAGTAATGGATCAGGAGTCAGATTGACAGAAGTGGCGATTTCTGTATACTTCAGTTGTGGAAGAGGTAACGATGGCCGTTTTGGTAATGGTAATAGTAATGGATCAGGAGTCAATTGACAGAAGTGGCGATTTCTGTATACTTCAGTTGTGGAGGAGGTAACGATGTCCGTTTTGGTAATGGAGTTGGATCAGAAGTCAGATTGACAGAAGTGGCGATTTCTGTATACTTCAGTTTGGAGGTAACGATGTCCGTTTTGGTAATTAGTAATGGGAAAGTGGCGTACTTCAGTTGTAGGTAACGATTTTTTTTTTTTTTTTTATTTATTTATTTGGAGGAGGTAACGATTCCGTTTTTTTTCCAATGGATCAAGGCAATACAAAACTTCAGTTGTAAAATACAGAATAAAAATGGATCAGAAGTCAGATTGAAAGAAATGTATACTTCAAAGTCAACGTTTTGGTAATGGTAAAGTTGACCGAAGTCATTGACAGAAGTGGCGATTTCTACTTCAGTTTGCCAGTGTCGGATTCACCATGAAGTGCCGTTGTGGTAATGGTAATAGTAATGGATCAGGAGTGGAGATGAGCTCGGTTATTCATTATTTTCAAAAGGTAGTAGTATTGTTTTTTTCTAATATACCACTAAAATACAGCGATGAAAAGAAAATGTTCAAAGTTGAGATGGGTTTTTTATTGAGTGCCAAGCAAACGATGGAGATGAGCTCGGTTCATTAGTTCAGCATTGGTCTAATATACCACTGCGATGTAGATGTTCATTAGATGGGTTTTTATTGGAGAAGTCACCAGCATTTCATTTCATTGCATGCAGGCTAAGGATAGGATAGCAGCAAGAGTAATATCGAAAACTATAGACCGCTTAGCCGTATAGATCTTTGCCCAGGGTTCACCACTAGGGGTAGGTCTACTTTGCACCCCGTAGTATGCAATGTATCAGGAGCAAGATTAAAAAAGCGCTGTGTCTATATACTTTGATTGCGAAGGAGGTAACAATGCCAGTTTTGGAAGTGGTAGTAGTATGCAATGTACGAGGAGTAATATTGATAGAAGTCGGGGCATCTGCATACTTCTGTTGTGACTGAGACAACGGAGTCAGTTTTGATAGTGGTAGAAAATGTATTCCTGTAATATTAATATAAATCAGGCTGGAAGAAGAATATGGAAATACTAGCGTACAGGCGAGTTCAGGTCTGAATCTATTGATGGCGTTAGTTGCAGTCACTGTATTCCGAAACGAAGAGGTTCTATGGGGATCGTAACAACGTATGCAAAGCGTTTCCATTGTCAAGCTGTTTGGTGGGAGTTTTCCAGATTTTCTGGCACAGAAGGACATGCTGGGTAGTTTTCCTTAAAAGCCCTTCTGAAAGGCACAGCTCTATCCTCTCTCAATCGACAGTTCTGGAGATAATTTATGTCAATTCCTATCTATTCCTACAACCTGATAGCCAATTGGCTAGCTCTCTGGCCTTTGATACCACAGGCTTCAGGTTCGAATTCTGGATGTGGCATCGGAATCCACACTAAACTGTAAGTCCCGGTCTATTTATTCTAAAGTGTGCACAAGATGGCCGTAACGCGACAAACTAAATCTAAACCTGGACAGTTATCGCTTAGCAATAAATACATAAATAAAAAGAAATGTATGATATTTAAAACCAACATCAAACTGATCGCCATTTTCCAAAACAAAAAGATCGCCCAGCTTCACCTGAGATCTTCCCCCAGCCTTCATGCCAATCGTCCTATCCTCCTTTTATCGCCCCACATTAGCTACACACATCATTATCGAGTACACAATGCGTCTGGTGGGCAGAGGTAAAGGTGATCAGATATTCAAACTAGTCCATAATAGATCATTTTCTAGGGGCCAAATGGGAATGTTACGGTTTCAGAAGAGCCCTAGTTGTTGAAGCGCGATAGTCAGCCATGAATTATCTTAAGCCGTGACACTAGCTTATTGTCTGTTGCACGGCCATAGATTATATGCCACAGGTGAATAATTACGAGGAGCTGGAAATGAGAGAGGGTCTCTCGGTTGGCACCACCTGCGAGAGATTTCGAATCGAATAATGCGGGGGTGTGGGGGGGGCATGTTCAATTAATTCAGGAGGGTTGAAAATTGAGATGGGGTGGAATTGAATATGTGGTCAACTACTAACTCAACCTGGAGTGGAAGGAGGAAACGGCATTGCTTTAAATTGATCTCGTGGTGAAATATTTCATAGTACCATGTTAACATTTCTTCCGTCTTAATATTGTTGCCAAGCTTGTTAAAGAAGTAATTTGTTTGTGGTTTTGGATGTCGTGCCTAGAAGTGAAATGTGTTATGAAACAGGAGTTTTTTTAATTTTTGAAGCTATAAAGGTGGTTGGAAAACGATTGTTAAAAGTAACCTAAAACTGTTTTTCTTATTTAGAAAATGTAACGATTTTCTGTAATCATTTACTGTAAATTTAAAATATTACTATGTATTATAAAGAATGCTAGTTGCTAAAGACCTTTATTAGTACAGGCTACTAAGTTTAATCTACTGGTGGCATTTTTAGTAAAATTTAAAAAAAAACTTATTTTAAAAAATAGATAATTCTCTGTTGTGTGTTTGAAATAACAACTGTTTGAAAGCGTTTCTGCTTCCATTTTCAGGGGTTTCTAGTTCTGAGTGATAGTTTTAGTTTTGTGCTTTTTCACAATGTATTTATATAATATTATTATATGTCCTACAGGAATCAGAATACTCACTCTCAAACAGGTGAGCTCAGATCAATTCTACTACGCCTGATGGCAGTTTGGCTTGGCGAAATGGCCTTTGGTGATTGCACAGGCTTCAGCGTTTCGTATCCTGGCGGGGGCATGGATTTTTGTTAGTTTTTGGATTTTCGTTGAACACAAGGACATGGGGATAGTTTTAGCTTAAATATCCTTCTGAAAGCAATGATGGCCTTTGAATCGACAAACCAAATCTAAACCCGGGAGTTATCAGCTTAGCAATAAATTCATAAATAAAGAAATGCGTGATATTTAAATTCAACGGCAAACTCATTGCCATTTTCCCAACAAAAGGATCTTTTACCAGTCTTCATGCAAATCGTCCTATCCTCCTTTTTTATCGCCCCAGTGATTAGTTTTACATCATTATCGAGTACAATGCGCCTGGTAAGATTGGTAGAAATCGCGGTGTCTGTATACCTTCTGGTAATGAAGGAGGCAAAGTTCTATTTCCACTCTCAAACGATGTAGTTCTAGGACTATTATATGTTATTGCTGGAAGCAATAAATACATAATTAACAGGCGAAAGGTTTGATATTTAAATTCATTAGTAAAGTGATTGCCATTTTCAGAAACGAAAAAGATCTTCTACCAGTCTTCATGCAAATCGTTTTGCACCTATCGGCTCCTTTATCGTGGGAATTTTTAGCTACACACATCATTATAGTTTACTTAAATGTCGCCTGGTGGTTGTATCAGTTTTCAAATGACAGTGTTCTGTCAGCTTCTGGAAGGCAATCTTCAGTGTTCTATCCACTCTCAAAACAGAAATAAGGACTAATTTATGATATTTAAATTGAACAGCAATAAATACCCTTTTCAAAAAAAGATCGTCCAACGCGATATTTAAATCCCAACAGCAAACTGATTGCCATTTTCCGAACAAAAGGTAGTCCAACCACCATGAGATCTTACACAATGCGCCTGGTAGTTTTCATGTAAAGGTGATCAGATATTCAAACTAGTCCATAACAGATCATTTTCTAGGGAGCCAAATAGGAATGTTACGGTTTTGGAAGAGCCCTAGTTGTTGCGGCGCGATAGTCAGCCATGAATTATCTTAAGCCGCGACACTAGCTTATTGTCTGTTGCACGGCCATGGATTATATGCCACAGGTGAATAATTACGAGGAGCTGGAAATGAGAGAGGGCCCTCCGGTTGGCACCACCTGCGAGAGATTTCGAATCGAATAATGCGGGGGTGGTGGGGGGGCATGCTCAATTAATTCAGGAGGGTTGAAAATTGAGATGGGGATGGAAAATGAATATGTGTTCAACTACTAACTCAACCTGGAGTTGGAGGAGGAAACGGCATTACTTTAAATTGATCTCGTGGTGAAATTTTTCATGGTACCATGTTAATATTTCTTCCGCAGAAATATTGCTGCCAAGCTTGTTGAAAGACATAATTTGTCTGCTGTTTTGGGTACCGTGTCTAGAAGGGAAAAGTGTTATGAAAAGGGAATGTTTTTAATTCCTTCAAGATGTAAAGGTGGTTAGAAAATGATTGCGGTTATGACTAAAGTATAATATTATTATATATTATACAGGAAACAGAACGTGAAAACACTAGCGTACAGGCGATCTCAGGTCTGAATCTACTGATGGCGTTCGTTGCAGTCACCGCTTTCCGAAACGAAGAGACTTTTTATCAATAACGTGTGTAAAGCGTTTTGCTTCCTTGTTAAGCTGTCTGAGTGGGAGTTTTCCAGGCTTTCTGATAAACAAGGACATGCTAGTAGGAAGGAAATCGCAGTGTTCTGTCCACTCTCAAATGACAGTTTTGGGGCTAATTTATGTCGATTCCTGAGCGATTTATAGCTTAGAAATAAATACATAAATAACGAAATGTGTGATATTTAAATTCAACATCAAACTAATTGCCATTTTCCAAACAAAAAGATCTTTCCCCCAGTTTTCATGCAAATCGTCCTATCCTCCTTTTATCGCCCCACATTAGCTACACACATCATTATCGAGTACAGAATGCGCCTGGTGGGCAGAGGTAAAGGTGATCAGATATTAAAACTAGTCCATAATAGATCATTTTCTAGGGAACCAAATGGGAATGTTACGGTTTCAGAAGAGCCCTAGTTGTTGAAGCGCGATAGTCAGCCATGAATTATCTTAAGCCATGACACTAGCTTATTGTCTGTTGCACGGCCATAGATTATATGCCATAGGTGAATAATTACGGGGAGCTGGAAATGGGAGAGGGCTCTCCGGTTGGCACCACCTGCGAGAGATTTCGAATCGAATGATGCGGGGGTGGTGGAGGGGGCATGCTCAATTAATTCAGGACGGTTGAAAATTGAGATGGGGTGGAATTGAATATGTGGTCAACTACGAACTCAACCTGGAGTTGAAGGAGGAAACGGTGTTGCTTCAAATTGATCTCGTGGTGAAATATTTTGTGGTACTATATTAATATTTCTTCCGCAGAAATATTGCTGCCAAGACTTGTTGAAAGAAGTAATTTTTCTGCGGTTTTGGATACCGTGCTTAGAAGTGAAATGTGTTGTGAAAAGGTGTTTTTAATTTCTGGAAGCTAAAAGGTGGTTTAAAAACGGCTGTGGTTATGTGTGGTAAAACTGTTTTTCTTAGTCAAAAAAATATAATGTTTTTCTTCAATCATTTATAAAAGAATATTTAATAACTGATTAAAGTATTCAATAAGAATGAAGTAATAACTGATTGAAATATTGAATAAGAATGGAGTAATAACTGATTGAAGTATTGAATAAGAATGAAGTAATAACTGATTGAAATAAGAATAGTTAGGTACTGATTGAATTCATAAAGTTTTGAATATTTTCAAAACTTTAATGAACGCTGGTTGCTATAGATCTTAATAAAAGTTACGATTAAGTTTAGATATTTATTTTGATTTAAAATTGTAAAAAAACTTTTTGAAAAATAATAGATAAACCTTATTATGTGTTTAGAAATAAGTAACTGATTTGAAATTATTTCAGTTATTTAATTTTATAAGGGCTTCTCATATTTCTGCGTTTTTTTTAGATATTCCTATTGGCAGTTTTCCAGGTTTTTCTCTTATGCGGCACACAAATGGAGGGGGGGGCAATTCACCCCTTACATGTATTCCAAGTATGTCTTCTGTCAGAGGTATGAGTGTGTAATACGAGGTCAAGGTGTACAACAACAACAACAAACCTATGCTAGGTGTAATCCCAAGGTGTCCATATGAATACATACTTTATTTTACAATTACTTATGTTTAAATAAATTATTTTACAATAAAAAGTAAATCATATCGTGTTTCCTATTTAGAAGAGAAAAGGAATAAATCATAGCATTAATATGGGAGCGCATGACAATTATTGGCCTCCATTCGCAATTTATTCAGCTTCTTCAGATCTTATTTTGAATAATTAACTCCTTCGTTTTGAAATCCGTAATGAGTTTTCAGAACAGCCTGAATGAATCCATTAAGAACAGAAAGTTCTCTTCATTCACGGAGTATAAAGATTTTCTTTCACGGAAATAATAAACGAGAATTGAAAAGTCACCCGATATGCTAATAAGAATTATTGAAATCGGAATCTGTTGTCACTGCGTGACGTTTTAAAACGATGGGAAATTTCCATGAAGGCATAAATCATATATACATTCAACACATGTTACAGTAATTATTTATAAGAAGCTTTACATTTCAACAACGGCTGCATTTACTTAAAGTGAAAACTTTCCTCGTTTACTTTCTATTGAACCTATTCCAGTTAATATATTTTCCATAGTGCATTGAGGTTTTGAACTGAGTGGTCCAGATGGGTAATCCAGGACTATGACGGGAATGGACATGATAAATCTGTCAGCTGGTATGTTGTTGACTTAATTTCTAAGAGGAAAGGAGAAAGAGTTCATCAGATGCCATCCATGAGAAACTTTGTTCAAAGTTATGACAATGCCAACATCTTAAATGGGGAAAGAAATATGATGATTTTTAATGATGATTATGATTATGATTTTTTTGAAAATGATAATGATTTTAGAAGGTAAATAAATATTTTTAAAGATGGTTTTGTAAGATAATGATATTTAAATATTTTTAAAGATAATTATTTTTAAAATAATGACTTTTAAAGATAAGTTTTAAAGATTATGCTTTAAAAATGTTATTAAGGATAAAAATAATCATGATTTTTAAATAAAATTTTGAAATATTAATGATTTTTTAAAGGTTTTAAAATTTTTTAAAAATAAGGCTACTTTGTCTTTAGTTTTTACATACAAAAGGTTTATTCTCATTTAACTGCATTTATTTGTAATTTTTTTTTTAAATCATCTTAATTTGTTCAGATTTCTTAAATTTACTATATTAAAGTACTAGATGTAATTTGATAAAATTAAATTAACGTTCACACTATTTGATAAAATTCATAACTAGCTAAAAATATGTTTCGATATCAATATCTATCGTAGAATATAACTAACTATTTGAAAAATTCATTACTAACTAAAAATATACTTTGATACCAACACCTAAAAGTAGTATATAACACTCTGCAATTTTAAAATTTGTTGTAGATGGATAACACTATTTTAACAACAGGAGGCCCTGAAGCAATTGTAAAAGTTTGACTATGATTGAAAGGGCACTAAAAGCACTTTATTCCTCTCCTGCATTCATCTACTATTTTTATTCCTCCAGTTCTAGAACGAAAGGGAAAAATAAGCTGGCAATCAAATAACGTCAACACCACAGATGATGGATTGCCCGCTTTTGTCTATCACTTCTTTATGTAATGTTTTTGTGTAACTTAAAAGTTAGATTGGATTGAGAATACGAGATTTTCTTTTTTTCTTCTTTCTAAGAATCCACAAGTGAAGGACGGATTGAGTTCATCGATTTACCCATTGTAACATGCAGTTTAATATCCAAAGATGGGATTTTTTTTGTATAAGTTAAATATTGTTTTTTACCCTGACTGAAACATGTTGCTACGTTTAGAGAATACTTATCATCACAATAGTTTAAAAAAGAGATGGGGGTATTGAAGTGTTTGTATTATGCGTTTCCATTTAACTTTTTGTGGATTTTTTTTTTGTCAATATGCTCAAAACTTTGTCTATCGATCTTTTGTACTTTTTATGATAAGCAATCGATCTTAAATTCTGTATAAACATTTTGTTTTTCATTGATGGCACTGTTTTTCTACGTTTAGAGAATATTCGTGATCATAGTAGTATAAAATAGATGAGGAGTGTTTGTGTTATAGGTTTTTATGTAGCTCGTAGTTGACTTTTGTTGCTATGTTGAAAATTTTGTTATTGAAACATTGCATCCAGATTGGGATACTATTTTGAACTCTTTCCCTAAAAGATGGAATCTGTTGGCTTGGTACTAATTCTGATGGCTTGGTACTTTATTCAACTCGATCATGGCTTTTGTTGCTATGGTCAAAACTTTGTTATCGAAACATTGCATCCACATTGTACAACCACAGTTTAAACTAATTCTCCCTCTCAAAGATGGAAACTGAGGTTTTGTACCTTTCTGCTTCACCGCCCTCAAGCTCAATCGAAGATACTGACTAACCCCCAACTAGCAGATTTCCACCTATTCATGATAAAAAATCGAGATTAAATTTGATACAGATATCTTTTGTTGATGTCATTACATTGTTGCTGCTTCTGGAGATTATCAATAATCATGATAGTTTAAAACACATATGTTATGTTTGTTTTATATGATTTCATTTAATCTCTTATGGTTTTTGTCAATATGCTCCAAACTTTGTCATCGATATCATGATAAACAATCGATCTTTTGTACTTCATGATAAACAATGATCATTTGTACTTCATGATAAACAATCGATCTTAAGTACAGTATATGCATTTTTTTAATGATGGCACTATTTTTCTGTATTTAGAGAATATTCAAAACGCTATGTTCAAATCTTTGTTATCAAAAGTTTGAATCTACATAGTGCTACAGCGATTTTGGAACTAACTCTCTCCCTGAAAGACAGAATCTGGAAGTTTAGTACCATTCTTCTGCACAGCCTCAAGCCTAATAGAAAATGCTAACTGATTCTAACTAATCCCAACTAACAGATTCGTAATGCCCATATTCATGATAAACAATCGAGCTTAAATTTTATACAAATGTTTTTTGTTGAGGACACTACATTGTTGCTGCGGTTAGAAATTATCAATAATCACGGTACATCAACAACGCTGATGATGGATTGCCTGCTTTTGTCTATCACTTCTTTATTTAATGTTTTTGTGTTACTTAAAAAGTTAGATTGGATTGAGAATACGAGATTTTCTTTTTTTTTCTTTCAAAAAGAATCCACAAGTGAATGACGGATTGAGTTCATCGATTTACCATTCTAACATGCGGTTTGATATCCAAAGATAGGTTGGAATTTTTTTGTTGTATAAGTTCAATATTATTTTTTTACACTGACTGAAACATGTTGCTACGTTTAGAGAATACTTATCATCACAATAGTTTAAAAAAAGAGATGGGGTATTGAAGTGTTTGTATTATGTGTTTCCATTTAACTTTTTGTGGATTTTTTTGTCAATATGCTCAAAACTTTGTCATCGATCTTTTGTACTTTATGATAAGCAATCGATCTTGAATTTTGTATAAACATTTTTTTTTCATTGGTGGCAGTGTTTTTCTACGTTTAGAGAATATTCGTGATCATAGTAGTATAAAATAGATGAGGAGTGTTTGTGTTATATTTTTATTTAAGCTTGATAGTTGACTTTTTTGTTGCTATGTTGAACATTTTGTTATTGAAACATTGCATCCAGATTGGGATACTATTTTGAACTCTTTCCTAAAAGATGGAATCTGTTGGCTTGGTACAAATTCTGATGGCTTGGTACTTTATTCAACTCGATCATGGCTTTTTGCTGTGGTCAAAACTTTGTTATCGAAACATTGCATCCACATTGTACAACCACAGTTTTAAACTAATTCTCCCTCTCAAAGATGGAAACTGGAGGTTTTGTACCTTTCTGCTTCACCGCCCTCAAGCTCAATCGAAGATGTGACTAACCCCAACTAGCAGATTTCCACCTATTCATGATAAAAATCGACATTAAATTTGACAGATATTTTTTGTTGATGTCACTAAAACAATTTGCTATGCTATGACTGAAAATATCAATAATCATGATAGTTTAAAACACATATGTTATGTTTGTTTTATGTGATTTCATTTATATCTCTTATGGTTTTTTCATCGATCAACATGATAAACAATCTATCTTTTGTACTTTATGATAAACAATCGATCTTAAATTCAGTATATACATTTTTTAATGATTGGCAGAATTTTTCTGTAAAATTTAGAGAATATTCTTTTATTTAACGCTCATGTTCAAATCTTTGTTATCGAAAAAGTTTGAATCCACATAGTGCTAGCAGCGATTTTGAACTAACTCTCTCCCTGAAATACAGAATCTGGAAGCTTGGGATCATTCTTCTCCACCACCCTCTTGCCTCAATAGAAAATGCTAACTGATTCTAACTAATCCCAACTAACAGATTCGTAATGCTCATATTCATGATAAACAATCAAGAGCTTAAATTTTATACAAATGTTTTTTAATTGAGGACACACATTGTTGCTGCGGTTAGAAATTATCAATGATCACGGTACATCAACAACGCAGATGATGGATTGCCTGCTTTTGTCTATATTCTTTATTTAATGTTTTTGTGTTACTTGAAAACTTAGATCGGATTGAGAACACGAGATTTTCATTTTTTTTCTTCCAAGGGTCCACAAGTGAATCAAAACGGATTGAGTTCATCGATTTACTCATTCTAACATGCGGTTTGATATCCAAAGATATTGATTTTTTGTTGTTGTATAAGTTAAATATTTTTTTTTACACTGGTACTGAAACATGCTGACGTGTGAGAATACTTATCATCACAATAGTTTAAAAAAATTATTAAAAGTAGTGTTTGCATTATATTTTCCATTTAAATCGCTCATAGTGTTTTTATTGTCAATATGCTCAAACTTTGTCATCGATCTTTTGCACCAGTTTATGCTACAACGATCTTGAATTCTGTATATACATTTTCAAAGATTGGCAGCTTGTTTTCTAAGTTTGAGAATAACCATGCCCTCGTAGCTATACATTACATTGTTACAATTACATTTTACATTACATTACATTACATTGTTTTGATTATTAATATTTTCTAAAGAAATTATCAATAATCATGGGAGTTTAGAACACATGTGCTAAAATGTCTGTATTATGTGTTTTAAATCTCTTACGGTTTTTAACACTATGATCACAAATTTGTCATCAATCTTTAAAGAACTACATGATAAACGATTGATATTAAATTCTGGATAAACATTTTTTATTCGTGGCACTAAGTTTTTGAATTTAAAAAATATTCGTAATCACAGTAGTTTAAAATATATTAGGAGTATTTGCATTATATTCTTTTGTTTAACTAGCTCATGGATTATCATCGTCGATTGTCTTTATGCTCAAAACTTTGCTATCGAAACGCTGCAATCACGTTACGCTACCACAATTTTGAACTAACTCTCCCTCTCAAATACAGAATATGAAGTCTTCGCACCTTTCTCATCCTCCGCCCTCGAACCTAATAGAAGATGCTAACTTAATTAACCCCAACTAACAGATTCATGGAGCACATATTCATGATAGACAACTGAGTTTAAATTTTGGACAAACATATTTTGTTGATGTTACTACATTGTTGCAGCGTTTAGAGATGATCAATAATCACTGTAGTTTAAAACAGATGTAGAGTGTTTATATTATGGATTTTCATTTAAACATTTCATTTCAGTATTTTTGCATGATTTTCATTAAATTTTCATTTATTTTGCACTATGCTGAAAAATTTGTCATCGATGTTTAAAGTAATTCGAGATAAACTATCGATTTTATTATTTTATTTTTATGGATGACACTAAATTATTAATAATCACGATAGTTTAAAAAGATATGTGAAGTGTTTGCATTATGTGTTTTCATTTAATTCTATTACGGTTTTTGTCATTATGCTCAAAAGTTTGTCATCGATCTCTATTATAAGCTAATGATCATAATTTCTACACGTACATTTTTTGTTGATGGTACTGCATTGTTTCTGCGTTTAAAAATTTTTCATAATCCCAGTATTTTAAAACAGATGAAGATTGTTTGTATTATTTTCTTTTATTAAACTCGCACATGGAATTTTTCTGTATGTTTAAAACTTTGTTATCGAAACACTGCATCCACATTATGCTATCAAAATTTGGAACTAACTCTCCCCCTCAAAGATGTAATCTGGGGGTTTGATACTTTTCTACTCCATACTTTAAATGCACAATTAAAGTACTCTTAAAGAAACAAATTTGTATTAAAATATTCTTTAAAAAAAAATTGGTCATTAATTTAAAATTTAGTACAGCTATTGGAAATCGTCCTTCAGGCCGATTATAAAATTAATAGAAATACAAATGTCACTGGAAGGTCAAACAAGAAGAATATTAGTGGTTTCATATGTTTAGTGTATTCCCACCCCAAAACTCTTTAAGAAACATATTGAGGAAAAGAAAACTTTTTAGTTTCTGCTCAACCAAAATTCATATGCAGATATGCATATTTGAAGATCCAAATAACTCGCACAAAATAACACTGTATGGAAGCGAGACTGTTGGGCAAGATCTTTTCTTTCCATGGGCAAACATGAGCCCTCTGACGATGGGCGGATTGAAATCGCTTCTTCTTCAACAACAAAAAGAGAAAAGTCAAAAAGTTTTTATTTCCTTTTTTATATTCATATATATATATATCTATATCAATATATGCTGCTGAGTACACATGGCCATGAAATCCCCGCCATGTGTTTTGCAAAAGGCTTCGGCTAACATCTGGGGAAATTTCCTCGAATCGAAACTTTTTTTCTCTTGCAAACTCAAGAAAGAACAGCCTATATACGCTAAAACCCCGCTGAATTGAGCATGGCTTTTGTATGTTCTTTAATAATACGGAAGGATTTGTGAATCTTCTTTTTCGCTATGTACACTCTGGAATGGTAAATTTTGTATCATCCGAGTAGTTTAAAAGCAAATGTTAACTTCTTTTTCTTTCTTTTTGTGTCTTTTTTACTTTTGTGTGTGGTCTTTTCAGATTGGTGAGAAAGAGATTGAATTCTCGAATCGCTTTCGATAGTAATAGTTAAGGGGGATGTATATGAATTAAACCTGGCTTGGATGGGTGCATTTAAAATGGATGATTGTGTTGAAAACTCTCAGCAGCAACCATGGAAGCCGAAATGCTTCTGTTGAAACTATGGATGTCCTGTATAAATAAAATTTTATTGAAAATGCTGGGAAGTAGAGAGTTTGTTAAATATACTTTTGAATTTAAATCGGAATTATTTAACTTCGGTTTGTTAAATATTTATAACAAGGTGAAGTTAATGTACAAAGTTATTTACATGAAGAATATTTTCTAGTTTTTTTTTTTTTTTTTATTAAAAATTCTTCTTTTCGCTATTTTACTAATCAAAAATAAGAAAATAACTTGTTTGTTAAACTCTCAAAACAGGTTTGTTATGCTGCTAAAGCAATCACTGTTTTTGCTATTGATTGTATTGTGGAAGAATATGATTGAATTCCCCTTCAACATTAATTGATAAAATTAAAAAAATTAAAATTACATTTATAAAACACTAGGGAATAAAATTTTCAAAAGGACTCACGACTTCTTCCAAAAGAAACTCGAGTCGTGACTCCGGCTCCACCTCTGTGTAACAAAGGCTCATACTTCCTTTAAAAATTTAATTCATAAAGTTCTTTGGAAAAAATATCACAATCCACAAAATGTCCTTTTCTTGCTGCATTTTGAAGGGTTTGAGTTGACTGTAGAGTTTTTGAACAACCCTTCGTAGGATGTCACGCTGAAACTATATGGCATGTGCATCTTAAAACTAAAAGCCGGAAAGTTTCCGTTGAGCTTGTGCTGAAGGGAAGATTTTATTCGTCGCTCTACGGTTATTTTGTGCACGCTTTAGGCTAGTTAGATCGGGACTTGCATGTTAACGTGGATTCGAGACCCCTAAAAAACATCCACGTCATCATCGGGTCTCGAACTCGAAACCAAGGGCACGCAGAGACAGACCGCTAATCACTCGGTCATTCAGACACCTATTTCAAATTTAATGCAGCTTTTGTAAATAGATCTTCAGGATGATTACAAAAATTAACAGAAATACAAAATATCACTGGAAGGTCAGACAAGAAGAATATTAGTGGTTTTGCATGTTCCTGATGTATTCACCCAACCCCAAACGCTTAAACATATTGGATGAAAAGAAATACATTTTTCTTTCTGCGTAACCAAAATTCATATGCAGATATGCATATTTGAAGATCCAAATAACTCGCATAAAGTAACCCTGTGTGGAAGCGAGATTGTTGTGCAAGATCTTTTCTTTCCATGGGTAAACATGAGCCCTCTGGCGAATGGTTGGATTGAAATCGCTTCTTCTCAACAACAAAAAAAAAAAAGTCAAAAAGTTTTTATTTCCTTTTTATTTTATATATATATATATCTATATGTCAATATATGCTGCTGAGTACACATGGCCATGAAATAACCGCCATGTGTTTTGCAAAAAGGCTTCGGTTAACATCTGGGGAAATTTCTTCGAATCGGAACTTTATTTTTCTTGAAAACTCAGAAAGAACAGCCTACATACGCTAAAACCCCAGCTGAATTTGAGCATGGCTTTTGTATGTTCTTTTAATAATACGGAAGGATTTGTGAATCTTCTTTTTAGCTATGTACACTCTGGAATGGTAAATTTTGTATCATCCGAGTAGTTTAAAAGCAAATGTTAACTTCTTTTTCTTTCTTTTGTGTCTTTTTGCTTTTGTGTGTGGTCTTTTCAGAATGGACAGAAAAAGATTGAATTCTTGAATCGCTTTCGATAGTAATAGTTACGGGACACGGATGTATATGAATTAAACCTGGCTTGGATGGGTGCATTTAAAATGGATGATTGTATTGAAAACTTTCAGTAGGAGGATTATAACAACCATTTAAGACAAATGCTTTTGTTGAAACTACCGATGTCCTGCATAAATAAAATTTTATTTGAAAATACTGGGAAAAGGAGAGTTTGCTAAATATTCTTTTGAATTTAAATCTGAATTATTTAACTTCGGTTTGTTAAATATTTATAGCAATGCATTCTGTAAGGTGAGGTTAACTTAAAAAGTTATTTACATAAGAAATACATGTTATTTACATACATGTTATATGCATTAGATTTTTATTTCTTTTTGATCAAATTTCTTCTTTTAGTTACTTAAATAAGAATCAAAATTATAAAATTTAAACTTGTTTGTTAAATTCTTATAACGTGTTGGTTATGTTGCTAAAGCATAATATCTTATTGTATATATTGGTTTGTATATATTATGATACAATATCTTTGTCATTATTATACAATATTAATATCTTTGACAAACACAGTTTTATATCTATATAATACTGTCTTTGCTACTGGTTGTATTATGGAAGAATATTTGAGCTTTCTCTTATTATTAATTGATAGAATTTCAGAAAAAATTAAAAATTTTGATAAAACATTTGGGGGTAGAATTTTTAAACCGACTCCTGACTGCGATTTCTTAACTCTGCATAATAATGAGCTCACGCTACCTTTATGAGTTTCTTCATCAAGACAATTGATAAACTTCTTTGCCAACAAAATCACTATCTAAAAAGTGTTCTTTTCTTGCTGAATTTTTATGAATTTGAGTAGATTGTACAGTTTTGGAACAATAATATAAACGATGTGACGCTGAAACTGTATGGCATGGGCATCATAAAAACTATGAGCCAGAAAGTTTTTCCCTTTTGCATGTGCAGAAAAGAAAGTTTGGTTTGTCCTCCGCAGTCATTTTGTCAACGGTCTTTCGGAAATCGACGATCTGGAAAATTATAAAAAACTACAGAAAGACAAAATTTCAATGGAAGGTCAAACAAATGAATATTAGTGGTTTTGCATACTGCTGGCGTATTTATCCGCCTCGAACGCTTTAAAGAAACATATTGGAGGAAAAGAAATACGTTTTCCTTTCTGCGCAACCAGAAATTCATATGCAGATATGCATATTTGAAGATCCAAACAACTCCCACAAAGTAACCCTGTATGGAAGCGAGATTGTTGTGCAAGATCTTTTCTTTCCATGGGTAAACATGATCCCTCTGTCGATGGGCGGATTGAAATCGCTTCTTCTTCAACAACAAAAAAGAGAAAAGTCAATAAGTTTTTATTTCCTTTTTATATTAATACATAGATATATATATATATGTCCCCCTCCATGATGCTGAGTACACATGGCCACGTGCATCCGAACCATGTCTTTTGCAAAGTCTTCGGCTAACATCTGGGGGAAATTTCTTCGAATCGAAACTTATTTATCTTGCAAACCCAGAAAGTACAGCCCAGTATACGCTAAAACCCCCAGCTGAATTTGAGCATGGCTTTTTGTATGTTCTTTAATAATACGGAAGGATTTGTGAATCTTCTTTTTCACTATGTACACTTTGGAATGATAAATTTTGTATCATCCGAGTAGTTTAAAAGCAAACGTTAACTTCCTTTTTTCTTTTATTCTTTTGTGTCTTTTGTGCTTTTTGTGTGATCTTTTCGGATTGGAGAAAAAGAGATTGAATTCTCGAATCGCTTTCGATAGTAATAGTTAAGGGACGCGGATGTATATGAATTAAACCTGGCTTGGATGGGTGCATTTAAAATAGATGATTGTATTGAAAACTCTCAGTAGGAGGATTATAACGACCTTTTAAGCCAATTGCTTTTGTTGAAACTACCGATATCCTGCATACATAAAATTTTATTTGAAAATACTGGGAAGAACAGAGTTTTTTAAATAGGCTTTTGAATTTAAATCATAATTATTCAGTTTCGGTTTGTGAAATATTTATAACTGCATTCTGTAAGGTGGGGTTAATGTACAAAGTTATTTACATTTTATAAAACAGATGAGTTTTTGTATTGTAATCTTTTATTTATGTTCAGACTTATTCACATAAAAAAAGTCTTCTAGATTTTTTTATTTCATTTTGATCAAATTTTTTTTTAGTTCTTTAAATATGAATCAAAATTGTAAAATAACTTGTTTGACAAATCCTCAAATGTGTTTGTTGTGTTGCTGAAGCAGTCACTGTCTATGCTACTGGCAAATGTTCTTTTGTGTCTTTTTTGCTTTTGTGTGTTGTCTTTTCAGATTGGAGAGAATGAGATTGAATTCTCGAATCGCTTTCGATAGTAATAGTTAAGGGACTCCGGATGCATATGAATGAAACCTGACTTGGATGGGTGCATTTAAAATGGATGATTGTATTGTAGGAGGATTATAGTAGTAGAAGGATTATAACAACCATGGAAGCCAAATGCTTGTGTTGAAACCGATGTCCTGCAAAAATAAAATTTTATTTGAAAATTACTGGGAAGTAGAGAGTTTGTTGAATATGCGGTCTGTTTTGAATTTAAATCGACATTACTTAACTTCGGTTTGTTAAATATTTATGGCAAGGTGAAGTTAATATACTAAGTTATTTACATAAAGAATAACTTTAGAATTTTATTTCTTTTTAATAAGATTTCTCCTTTTAGTTATTTAAATATGAAGGAAGGTTATAAAAAATAACATTTTGTTAAACGCTCAAAACGTGTATTGTTATACTGCTAAAGCAGGCACTGCCTTTGCTACTCGTTGTGTTATGGAAAGGTATAATTAAACTGCTTTTTTAATATTAAAAAATAAAAGTACTGTGTGAAACAATCTGGATTAGAATTTTTAAATGGACTCTCGACTTCTTCAAGAAAAGCTCGACGCCTGACTTTGACTCCTTAAATCTGTGTAATAATGAGCTCACACTTCATTTATGAATAATTTCTTCATCACGAGGATTCATAAACTTCTTTCAGGCGTAGAATTTTTAAAACGACCGATTTCTTAAAAGAAATTCGACTCTTAATTCCGACTCCTTAACTCTGTATAATAAGGACTTCATACTGACTTTATGAATTTCTTCATCAATAGTATCCATAAACTTTGGGAACAAAATCACAATCCACAAAATGTTCTTTTCGTGTTGCACTTTTTATGGATTTGACTAGACTGTACAGTTTTTGAAACAACACATCTTTGGATGTCTTCGAATCGAAACTTATTTTCTCTACAATTGTACGAAATGTGGAGCATTACACCATAAGCCTGAAAGTCTTTGCATTTGTTTCTTATCCCACTTAGTGGACATCTAGAACAAGCCCACGAACCCATATGGTTGAAGGGAAAAAGGGCAGCTTTTTTTTATGATGGGCGCCCTGATGACCAATTGTCTAGCACTCTGGCTGATGGTACCACGGTAGTCAGGTTCGAATCCTGGCAGTGACATAGATGTTTGTTGGGGTTCGGAATCCACGTTAAAATACAAGTCCCGATCTAATTAGCTAAAGTGCGCACAAATTGACCGTAGAGCGACAAACCAAACCAATCTGTTGTGATTGAGCACCTCAGGTAGAAGTCTGACTTCGCTCCGAGATGCTATTACAGTCATATGACACCGGGACCTACGGCTTAATGCGTGGATCTCGAAGCGCTACAAAAAACACTGCACCGTCGGGATTCAACCCGAAACCTGGGGCACCGAGCTCCAGAACGCTAGACACTCCACCCTTCAGCCCTTATTTCAAATTTAGCACAGATTTTGTAAATTTATCTTCAGACCAATTATAAAAATTAACAGAAGTACAAAATGTCACTGAAAGGTCAAACAAAATAAATATTAGTGGTTTTGCATGTATTTACCCGCCCAAAACGCTTTAAAGAAATACACATTGGACGATAAGAAATGCGTTTCCTTTTCTGCGCAACCAGAAATTCATATGCAGATATGCATATTTGAAGATCAAACAACTCGCACAAAGTAACCCTGTACGGAAGCGAGATTGTGGTGCAAGATCTTTTCTTTCCGTGGGTAAACATGAGCTCTCTGGCGATGGGCGGATTGAAATCGCTCTTCTTCAACAACAAAAGGGAAAGTCAAAAAGTTTTTTATTTCCTTTTTTATATTCATATATATATATATGCCCCCTCAATGCTTCTGAGTACACATGGCCATGAATTCCATCCATGTGTTTAGCAAAAGGCTTCAGCTAACATCTGGGGAAATTTCTTCGAATCGAAACTTATATTTCTTGCAAACTCAAGAAAGAACAGCCTACATGCGCTAAAACCCCCGCTGAATTTGAGCATGGCTTTTGTATGTTCTTTAATAATACGGAAGGATTTGTGAATCTTCTTTTTCACTATGTACACTCTGGAATGGTACATTTTGTATCCTCCGAGTAGCTTAAAAGCAAATGTTAACTTCTTTTTTTGTCTTTTGTGTCTTTTTTTCTTTTTGTGTGTGGTCTTTTCAGATTGGAGAGAAAGAGATTGAATTCTTGAATCTCTTTCGATAGTAATAGTTAAGGGACGCGGATGTATATAAATTAAACCTGGCTTGGATGGGTGCATTTAAAATGGATGATTGTATTGAAAACTCTCATTAGGAGGTTTATAACAGCCATGGAAGCCAAATGCTTTTGTTGAATCTACAGATGTCCTGCATAAATAAAATTTTATTTGATAATACTGGGAAGTAGAGAGTTTGTTAAATATACTTTTGAATTTAAATCGGAATTATTTAACTTTTTTTGCTAAATATTTATAGGAAAGCATTATGTAAAGGTACGGTTAATGTACAGAATTATTTCCTTTTGTAAAACAGATGAGTTTTTGTATTGTATTCTTTTATTTATCTCTCAAAGCTTGTGTATTTAATTTCAAAACTCCTTTTCTTACTTTTGATTAAGTTTCTTCTTTTAGTTATTTAAATATGAATCAAAGTTATAAAAAATTGTTCTTCAGCCTCTCAAAACGTGTTTATTATGCTGCTAAAGTAGTCACTGCCTTTGATATTGGTTGTATTATACAAGAATATAATTGAACTGCCTCTTTAATATTAATGCATATAATTTTGGAAAAATTTAAATTATATTTGTAAAGCATTCGGGTGTAGAATTTTAAAAAGAACTCCTGACTTAAAAAAAATTCTACTCGTGATCCTACATCTTAGCTCTGTATAACAATGAGTTCATACTTCCTTTATGAATTTCTTCATCAAGGCGATAGAACTTTTAAATCTTCTTTGACAAAAAAATCACTATCATAAAAATGTTCTTCTCGTTAAAATTTCATGGATTTAAAGTAGTGGAAGATCCAAAAACTTTAAGGATGTCGCGCTGAAACTGTCTGGCATGTGCATCATAAAACTATTAACCGGAAGGTCTTCGTATTGGTTGTTGTTGATGTTTATCCCACTTGGTAGACATCTAAACCAAGTCCACGAACCCGTATTGACTCATAGGTCAGCTTCTGTTGTTACGGGCGGTCTGATGGCAAATTAGCTATCACTCTGGTCATTGGTACACACAGACTTCAGGTTCGAATCCTGGCGGTGGCATGGGATGTTTGTTGGTGGCTTTGGAATCCACGTTAAACTATAAATCCCCTGTCTAATTAGCCTAAAGTGTGAACAAATTGACCAACCAAAACAAATTGCTGTGACGGAGCATCTGTTGGTAGAAACCTAACTTGGCTCCGTGATGCTCTTACAGTCATATGAGACAGGTACCTATGGCTTAATTTGGATTCCGAAATACTACAAATCCGCAGCAATGCTGGGACTCGAACCTGTGGTACCAAGCACTAGACACTCGACCATTTAGGTCCCTATTTAAAATTTACTGCAACATTTTTAAAACGATCATTAGGCCGATTATTAAAAATTGATAGGAAGGCAAAATGTCACTGGAAGGTCAAACAAGATGAATATTAATGGTTTTGCACGTTCCAGCTGTATTACAAACCCAGACCAAACGCTTTAAAGAAACATATTGGAGAAAAAGAAATACATTTTCATTTCTGCGTAACCAGAAATTCATATGCAGATATGCATATTTGAAGATCCAAATAACTCGCATAAAAGTAACCCTGTATGGAAGCGAGACTGTTGTGCGAGATCTTTTCTTTCTATGGATAAACATGAGCCCTCTGGCGAATGGTCGGATTGAAATCGCTTCTTCTTCAACAACAAAAGAGAAAAGTCAAAAAGTTTTTATTTCCTTTTTATATTTATACATATATATATATATGTCCCCCTCCATGTGGCTGAGTACACATGGCCGTGAAATCCCAGCCATGTGTTTTGCAAAAAGGCTTCGGCTAACATCTGGGGAAATTTCCTCGAATCGAAACTTATTTTTCACAAACTCAAGAAAAAGAACAGCCCTATACACGCTAAAACCCCCCGCTGAATGTGAGCATGGCTTTTGTATGTTCTTTAATAATACGGAAGGATTTGTGAATCTTCTTTTTTCACAATGTACACTCTGGAATGGTAAATTTTGTATCATTCGAGTAGTTTAAAAGCAAATGTTAACTTCTTTTTCTTTCTCTTGTGTCTTTTATTCTTTTGTGTGTGGTCTTTTCAGATTGGAGAGAAAGAGATTGAATTCTTGAATCGCTTTCGATAGTAATAGTTAAGGGACGCGGATGTATATAAATTAAACCTGGCTTGGATGGGTGCATTTAAAATGGATGATTGTATTGAAAACTCTCAGTAGGAGGATTATAACAGCCATCGAAGCCAAATGCTTTTGTCGAAACTACCCATGCCATGCATAAATAAAATTTTATTTGAAAATACTGGGAAGTAGGGAGTTTGTTAAATATGCTTTTGAATTCAAATCGGAATTATTTTACTTCGGTTTGTTAAATATTTATAGCACGGTGAAGTTAATGGACAAAGTTATTTACATAAAGAATATCTTCTACATTTTTATTTCTTTTTGATTAAAACTACGTCTTTTAGTTATTTAAATCTCATTCAAAATTTCTTTAAAAAATTGTTCGTTAAACTCTTATAAAGTGTTTATTATGGTGCTAAATCATAATATATTTGTCATTATTATATAATATCTTTGTTATTATTATTATACAGTATTAATATCTTTGTAAAGACAGTATTTTGTCTACTTAATACTGTCTTTGCTACTTTTGTATTATCGAAGAAAATAATTCTTAATATTTAATATTAATTGATAAAACTTTAGAAAAAATAAAATTATTTTTATAAAACGTTCGGGAGTAGAATTTTAAAAAGAACTCCCGACTTCTTAAAAAAAACTTGACTCCTGGCTCCGACTCCTTAATTCTGTATAATAATGACTTCTTACTGCCTTTATGAATTTCCTCCTCAAGACGGTTGATAAACTTCTTTGACAACAAAATAGCTATCCAAAAAATGTTCTTCTTGATACACATTTTTATGGATTTGAGTAGACTTAAGAGTTTGGAACAACCCCACATAGCATGTCAAGCTGAAATTGTCTGGCGTGTGCATCATAACACTATAAGCCGTAAAGTCTTCGTATTGGTTGTTGTTGATTCGTATCCCACTTGGTAGACATCTAGACCAAATCCAAGAACCCCTATGGACTCATGGTTGAGGATAAATATGAATATTCTTGTGATGGGCGCCCAAATTGCCAATAGGCTAGCACTCTGGCTATTGCTACCGCAGGCAGGGTTTTGAATCCTGGCAGTGGCATGGATGTTTATTGGTGATGCGGAATCCGCGTTAAGCTGTAAATCTCGATCTAATTAGCTAAAGTCTACACAAAATGACCGTAGAGCGACAAACGAAACCAACCTTTTGTGATTGAGCACCTTAGATAGAAGTCTGACTTGGCTCAGAGATGCTCTTACAGTCATATGAGACAGGAAACAACGGCAAGTGGATCCTGAACCACTACAAACGACCACGGCGCTGCCGGGAATCGAACCGGAAACTTGTGGCACAGCTGGTCACTCGACGATTCAGGCTCCTACTTCAAATTTAATGCAGCTTTTTGGAATTGAACTTCAGGCCGATTATAAAAATTATCAGAAATACAATATGTCACTGTATGGTCAAACGAGAGAATATTGTGGTTTTATATGTTCCTGGTGTATAGTATTCACCCACCAGAAGCGCTTTAAAGAAACATATTGGACGAAAAAGAAATACATTTCTTTTTTCTGCGCAACCAGAAATTCATATGCAGATATGCATATTTGAAGATCAAATAACTCGCACAAAGTAACCCTGTATGGAAGCCAGACTGTTGTGCGAGATCTTTTCTTTCCATGGGTAAACCGGAGCCCTCTGGCGAATGGTCGCATTGAAATAATTTCTTCTTCAACAACAAAGAGAGAAGTCAAAAAGTTTTTATTTCCTTTATTTATATATGTATATATATATATATATATATATGTCCCCCCCACGCTGCTGAGTACACATGGCCGTGAAATCAGCCCTGTGTTTCGCAAAGGCTTCAGCTAACATCTGGGGAAATTTCTTCGAATCGAAACTTATTTTTCTTGCACACTCCAGAAAGAACAGCCTAGTATACGCTAAAACCCCCGCTAAAAATGTGAGCATGGCTTTTGTATGTTCTTTAATAATACGGAAGGATTTGTGAATCTTCTTTTTCACTATGTACACTCTGGAATGGTAAATTCTGTATCATCCGAATAGTTTAAAAGCAAATGTTAACTTCTTTTTCTTTCTTTTGTGTCTTTTCTTCTTTTGTGTGTGGTCTTTTCAGATTGGAGAGAAAGAGATTGAATTCTTGAATCGCTTTCGATAGTAATAGTTAAGGGACGCGGATGTATATGAATTAAACCTGGCTTGGATGGGTGCATTTAAAATGGATGATTGTATTGAAAACTCTCAGTAGGAGGATTATAACAACCATTGAAGCCAAATGCTTTTGTTGAAACTACCGATGTCCTGCATAAATAAAATTTTATTTGAAAATACTGGGTAGTAAAAGAGTTTGTTAAATATGCTTTTGAATTTAATTCGGAATTATTTAACTTCGGTTTGTTAAATATTTATAGCAATGAGTTGTGTAAAAGGAGGTTATTCTCCAAAGTTATTTACATTAAATATGTCTTCTAGATTTATATTTCTTTTTGATGAAATTTCTTGTTTTAGTTATTTAAGTATCAATCAAAGTTTTTTTTTTTAAAAATCGTTTGTTAAACTCTCAAAAAATCTGTTATGCTGCTAAAGTGGTCACTGTCTTTTTTTGCTACTAGATATATTATGGAAGGATATATGTGTATTGTCTCTTTACTATTTAATTTTAACATTAATTGATATAATTTTGATGAAAAAAAAAATATTTTCATAGAACATTCGGGAGTAGAATTTTTAAATCTACTTCATAAACATCTTTGGAAACAAAATCACTATCAAAAAATTTTCTTTTTCGGACTTATTTACTTATTTATAAACTTATTATTTTTATAGAAGCCTGATGGTTGAGTGGCTGACGCTCTGAAGCTCGATGCCACAGGTTTCAGGTTCGAAGTTGTGACCATACCATGGATGTTTGTAGTAATTCGGAATATCTTTAAACCGTAAGTCCCTGCCTAATATGACTGCAGAGTGTTGGTTGTAAGGCTGACAACTCAACTCTACCCCGTCAAAATAAAAACGTCTCCTGTCTCGAAATCTACCAGTAGGCAGACAGCCACCATGAAGCTGTTGCGCCAACGATGATGATGATATTATTTTTATGAAGTAGACTGTAGATTTTTTGGAACTCTCAATATGTGATTCACTGCTGAAGCTGATATAGGATACGCATCATAAAACCAAAAGTTTAGAAATCTTTCCGTTTGTCTTATGAAGAAGGGAATGAGCTCACAACTTCCTAAGATGATACTTTAGGCATTTAAATTTTCACTCCAAATGCTAATGGTAAAAATTCAAGTGTAGTGAACAGGCACCCTTTAGTGAACCTGGCTAAAAGTTGAATCTGTTACACTTCAAAGTCAAAAGCAAGAAAGTCATTATTGACACTACAAAGTCAAAGTAATATACTGCATACGTTATTTAACAAATGAAATATTAATTACTTACGAATTGAGTTTTGGAACAACCCAACGTAGGTTTTGTTTGGCTTGTCGCTATACGGTCATCTTGTACGTACAAGGGCTAAGCAGACCAGTTCCTACAGTTTATAACACAACATAGGATGTGAGTCTGAAACTGTGGCATGTGCATCATAAAACTGAAAGCCGGAAAGTATTTTCGTTGGACTTATGCAAAAAGGAAGGAGACGCTTTTCCTAAGATGGTACCTCTGGGCTCTAAATTTTAGTGGTAAAAATATAGGTGAAATGAGCAGGCACCCTTTAGTGATCCTGACTAAAGTTGAATCTGTTACACTTCAAAGTCAAAGCAACATATTGTATAATTTATTTAGTAATTAATTATTTAATGAATTAAATATTAATTACATACAAACAAGAGAGTAGACAGTAGAGTTTCAGAATAATCCAACACACGATGACCCAAATATGATGCATGTGCATTATAAAACTATAAATTAGAATGTCTTTCCGTTGGGCCAGTGTAAAGGGGAAGGAGGATACGACTTACTAAGATATCACCATCAGGTAATAAAATTTTGGTAAAAGTGTAGGCTTGGTTTGTCACTCTACGGTCATTTTTTTTCACACTTTGGGCTAATTAGACCGGGAAATACAGTTTGACGTGTGAAAATGGATTAGTAGTGAACAGACACCCTTTAGTGACCCTAACTAACCCTGACTAAAATGGTGATGAATCTGTTACTATTTTTAAGACAAATCAAAGCATTGTATGAGTTATTTAGTTTAGTTATTTAGTATAGTAATTAGTTTAGTTATTTAGTTTAGTTATTAGTGTAAGTTATTTAGTTATTTAATAAATTAAATATTAATTATTTACGAATTGAGAAGAAATCTTAAAAATCAAACAAAAACGAATCCAGACAAAAGTTTTAAGAAAAATCCATAGATATTTTTGCTTTCTGAACATAAAGGAAATATTGTAACTTCATTTCGAATCAATTCCTAAGAAACAAACAATCCTATTTTGCAATATGGCGGAAAAATTTACTCAACTTTAATTTTTTTTTTTTTGCTTTTGTTGTTGTTGTTGTTCCTATTGAATTTTTTTGTTCAAACCGAGGAAGATTAGGATCAATGATTCAATATGAGATACAAAGCAACTCGCACCAAGTTATCGGTTTCCTGGGATATATTAGTTTTCTTGTTCACAAAGGTAGACGATGGAAAGTTAGAAAAATACTAAATAACTAAATAAAAATAACTCGACTTTCTTACTAAAAAGTATTGAAAATATGTACCCAGAAAAAAATGCTCAAGGTGTTTTTAAAGCTTAAAATACCAAGCATGGTATCTTGGGTAATATTTAAATGTGAATAAATATTGTAGTATTTTTTGCACGCTAAATGTTTTTAACATGTCTTTCAGTATGGAAGCATATTTTGTTTTTATTTATTTTACTTGGTAGCAGGATTTTATAGTTTTAAAAAGAGCTTATCTTCAAAGAACAAGGGTCTATTCTTTTAAAAGTATCTATTCTTAAGTATCTATTCTTCTCGTATAATCAGCCATCCAACCACAGTTGCGACAGTGAACAAAATAAAGTGACCCTGTGAGGAACTACCTTGTTTCTGCAAAGTCATCTATAGGGTATGGAAGTCATTTTCGACTTGCTTTGCTAGGCACAAAAGGAACGCTAGGAAGGCATTTTTGACCCTCATTTCGAGTCATCTATGTGTACTCTACCTTTATTATAATGTTTCATATTTGCGGTTGTATATTATTAGTAAATAGATCCGATGTTTCCAGATTAAGTAAATAATATTATATATTACTATTTATACCTATGGGGCCTGAATGGCCGAGTGGCTAGCGCTCTGGCGCTCGGTACCACAGGTCTCGGGTTCGAGTCCCGGGGGTGCCATGGTTGCTTGTAGTGGTTCGAATCCCTTTAAAAAGTAGGTCCCGGTCGAAATATGAGCGTTGCGGGGACATTGTTACTCCGCGTCCGTGGCTTATCTTCAAGTGACACGCGCCCCCTGGGTAATGCAAAGTGAGTAACGTCTGTGCAGCGCTTGCCCTAAGGCATCGAAGACCAAGCTGTCTAAGTGTTTGCCAGCTGCATTAGAAAGAAAAACAAAATACCTACCCTACCCTTTTTTTATCATAGCTTATAATAAATACTCTACATTTACGACAAGACTGTAAATCTATCGCTGCATATTTTTATCAGATATGACCAGGGTTGTCTTGCTTCAGAAATAACATAATAGAGATATATTTTATTTGGAATAAGAATATAGGAAATAGTTGAAATAGGAATATATTTTATTTGGTTTAGAAGAAAAGTAAATGCAAAATGCACAAAGATTCATATTTCAGTTCTTCAGGCAAAAACGTATGATGTAACTTCTTTAATGATCGTTGCATTTTATTCTTGATAATAAATCAAAGAATCGCAAAGACGAAATCATTCAGAATAACAAAATTTTTCTTAAGATTAAATTAAATAATTTCGGATCCCTTGTTTTGAGATAGTTAACTCATCTATTTCTTTATAAATATACACTCAAGAGCCAAACCATTATGACTACCCCTACATTTTGCAATGAACTCGCCTGGATGACGTGGAAGGCACGTGATCAGGTGGAAGTGGTATTTAACTGGTATTAAGTGGTGGTATTAATCCATGCCAAGGCGGGTTGAAGCTGTATTGCGCGTCAAAGGTGGGCCAACTCGTTATTGAGAGGTGGTCATAGTGTTTTGGCTCTTGAGTGTACATAAAATTAGACAAAAACAATATTTAATACATTTAAAGTAAAAGATAGTTAATTATAGCTTCGTAGAAGGACACCACTTCTAAGTAATACCTCTTCTTAAGTAAAAGGTATGAGAAAAATATTTCACTTAATATTCAGAACCGAAACTCGGCTACGCACAAGATTGCTCGAAATATGCTTCCTCTCTGGGTGAGAGTCTATAGTCCAACAAACACTCAGGATTGCGCTAAATATATTTTATATTTTCTCTCCTAGTTTGTAGTGCGCTACACATGCGGAACTGAGCCTTCCCAGAGAGTTGGAGTGCGATGCTATATAACAATTAAACGTTTCTCAGCAGAAGCGTATGATTACTCTGTACTTAGTAATAGCGGCAAGTACAAGCATGATTGCTCTGTACTTGGTATTGCTCCTCTTGGGCGTGAGTCTCGAGGGCGATTGACCATTTCTCCTGGACGCCATATTGGGATGCTCTCGCTAGTGTGTAGGAGGAAGCATGATTATAAAAATATATATTTTTTGTATTATTGGATTACATAATTCTATTTCTAATTTTTAAGGGATTTGTTAAAAAGTTAAAAAAGTAATAATAAATAAAAATTATGATAATGCCAAATAAAATTTGGTATATAGAAAAAATTGGACACTAAAATTCTATTTGGCCTTACATAAACTTAATAATCGTATCTTATTATTTTTTTTATTCTATTATATCCTCAAATTATTTCATTATTTTCAATCATTGTTCTGTATTGCTATTTTTATTTGCTATTTAAATTCATATAACTCTGAATTCGTACATTATGATTTATAATTAAAATTTTTTTAATTAATTCTTTTACGTTTTGTATAACAATGGCAAATGATAAAACTCAAGAAAAAATAATTAATTAAACCAGGGTTTTTTTTTTTTTTTTTTTAATTTTTGTATGAATGTATGGAATATTTTAATTAGTAAAACTTATGAGAAAAATGTTTCATTTATATTCATAAGAAGTTAATGATAAAAATAAAAATAATACAAAAATAAAAATAAACTGATAAACAATATAAGAAACGATTGAGAGTATCTTTTCTTATAATGTTTATTTTTTTACTTTTTATGTCGTCTTGATTTAGAAAATATCAATTAAAGTAAAAACACGATTATTCCATATTTTTACAAATAAAAAAAATAAAAAATATACTGTATATCCTTTTTTTCTTTTGATGCATGAACTGTAATTTCTTTTAAAGTCAATAATTTTTTAACTTGACAATATTTTTAACCTCCAATAGATTCAAATTTTAAACTTTTCTTCAAGAAAAGATACATTTAAATTACTTTTGTTTTCTTTTTCTTTTTTCCGATTTTATAAAACTCTAACAAATAATAAAATACAAGTTGGTTAAAAGCTCGTTATATGTTTTGACAAAAGGCTTTTAGTCTTTTGTCGAAACATATAAAGAATTTTTATAAACTTATAACTTTTTAAAGAAATTTTTTTTTAACATATTCTCGAACCTAGTAATATGATGTCAACAAAGGGTATATCATATCAAGGCATCAAAGGTTATATTATTGTGTCGAAAAAGTAAGACCAGTTTTCATTTTAAAATTTCGGGGGCTTATGGAATTTCAATTTTTTTTTTTTTTTAGCTGGCACTGTCCTTGACATCTGTGTGAAATTTCATGTCAAAATAGTCATTAGCGTTTGAGTTACGCTTTGCTTTGTGAGACGCTAAAAGTGATTTCAGCGATTTTTGAAATGTCTGAATTAATTGAGAAAAGAACGATTTCGTTTTGGAAACGCATATAATGTTGCAGAAGGCATTCGGTGTGCTCAACCGTCGACGCTCACGTCAAAAAAAATTAAATATTTGGTGCTTGCAACCCGTAGATTTACAATTAGAGACCTTGCTGCTGATGTTCGAATTTAAAAAAGGATCGGTCCATTCCGTTTTGGGTCTGACACGCGTCAAATCTCGGTTGGTACTGAAAACACTGAATGCGCCAGCTCACACTGCATTGATTCGTCGTGATTTTTCGCCAAAAATGAAACCCATATCGTTCCACAACCACCGTATTTACACCCGTGCGACTTCTGGTTATTCCCTAAACTCAAAAGACCACTCCGGGACAACATTTTGAGTCTACTGAAGAGATTCAACGTGAATCGGCTCTCGCGCTTTGAAGGCCATCCCCTGCCGATGGCTTTTAGCATGCAATGAGGATTGGAAAAAAAAAAAGTTGGCATTAGTGCAGTGTGTCCGGAGGGCATTACTTTGAAGGTGATGAAAAAAATTTGGAAGAATAAATAAAGAGTTTTTGAAAAGAAATTGGTCTAACTTTTTGGAAACAGTAGTAAAGCCAATTCAGTAGCCTCAAAGTGTCCCAACTATCCATGCACCACAAGGATTCGAACATGAAGCCTGTGATACCAAAGGCAAAGCGCTTGCAACTTGGCCATGCACCTTGCTAGCCTATTGGCCACCAGATCTATATTTCTGCATAAAAAGGAAAAAATGTATTTTCTTACTAAAACTATATTTAAACTAATTGATTATAATTAGTCTATTGCTCTATTCACGATAACTTGCTGCAAAAACAATGTATTTTAATTTATAATTTGATACAAATTTTACAAATATTTACATAAAATAAAAAATTGTCGCAAAAGCGTCAAATCAAAATGAGCCAATGTAAAATTTTAAATTTAAAATGCTTAAACACCGCATCAATTAAAATATTCGGGTAGTGTTCGGAAAGTATTTTCGAAATCCTTAATTTTATTAGATCAAATATTGGCGCATATATTATTTCTCAGCTGGCAAGCCAATATTACTCGGGAGCACCCACGCTATTTGATTTCCTTCTACTCTTCAAGACATACGACAAAATAACAACAACAAATGCCTTTTACAGGAAAAAGGCATTAAAATGTGTTGTTGGTACGATATTGTTAAAAAGATTCGGATCTAGGATGGTAGCTAAAATATATTTGCATAAGTTTTCATTTCTATTTCAATCAGGTAGGGTATCTCATAGAACTTATTTAAACTTATTTTTTTCTTGGCTACTTTTCTACATAAAAGGAGAAATGTATTTTTTGCTATAACAATAACTAAACTAATTGATTAAATTAACTTATTGCTCTTATGTTCCAACAAACTTATGTCCCAAACAATGTATTTTAATTTATAATTGAATAAAATTTTACAAATATTTACACAAAACAAAAAATTAGTCGCAAATGGGTCAAATCAAAATGAACCAACGCAAAATTTTAAATTTAAAATGCTTAAACACCGCATCAATTAAAATATTCGGGTCCAAAGTATTTTCGAAATCCTTAATTTTATTAGATCAAATATTGGCGCAAATATTATCTCTCAGTTTGTTAAGGAAAACAAGTATATTTGGCGAATAATTTGTGAAAGGTCTCCATTAATTTAAAATTCGCCGGACGAACACCCATTTGCCGTGTTTACTTTAACATATAATTTATTCTAAAAGGTTAAACATGCACCTTGCTAACTCAGTGCTCAACTTATTAGATCATTTATGCATTTTATAGCGTTTTAAACCGTTTAATCATGAAAAGTGTTGTCAAATTTATTTTTTAGGTAAACTGCAACGTAACTTTTAGATTAATGTTTTTTGGAGCACGAAATATAATGGGGTACATCGATTTTTTTTTTTTTCTTTTTTGCCGAGTCTAAAATAAAAAAAATATCCTAAAATTTGCGAAATATGCGTGTTTATATTTTACAAAGTGTTTAAGGTTAAAGTTTAAAATTACTCTGTTGCTATTAATAGTAAAAAAAAATAATTTATGACTGTGTTTTCAGGATAATAAATATTTTTTGTGGGTAAAACAATTATATTTTACTTAACTCAAACAATTTAATTTTTTTTTATGAATTATCATAATCCACTAATAAAATATCTTTCTTAAAATCTTTTTATTATTTTTTTAATTTATAGTGCTACTTCACATAAATAATTTTTTAAATATTAATAATCATATGCTATTTCCTAATAAATATGCTTAATAATGAAAAAAAGTAAATTTTGACGTACATTAATTAGTCATTTTTTCATTTAATAATAAAATATCCATTATTAAAAATAATTTTTGCTGTTCTTTTAATTTACAGTACTACCAAATAAATCAATTTATAAATATTATGATCTATTTACTAATAAATATGCTTATTAATAAAAAAAAAATAATTTATCCTTTTTAACTGAAATTTTTTTGTTTAATCGCGTTAACGATGCCCGACGGCCGAGTGACTAGCGCTCTGGTGCTCGGTGCCACAGGTTTCGAGTTCGAATCCCGGCGATGGCATGGATGTTTGTAGTAGTTCGGAATCCACTTTAAGTCGTAGGTCCCGGTCTCTCATATGACCGTAGAGCGTCATAGAGCCAATCAGACTTTTCGCCCACATCATTCCCAAACTGTAAAGCGGCAACTCATATCTAGACACAGTGATGTTATTGTTTGATGTAGTACTAGTTTGTGGCGAGTGATCGAGTCCTGGCGGTGCCATAGATGTTTGTACCGATTCGGAATTCACTTTAGACTGTAGTTCCCCGGTTTAACATGATCGTAGAGCGTTGCTGGGGTAGTGTTACTTCTCATCCGTAGCTAATCCGCGTCCAAGCTACACGCAGCCCCTGGGTAGTGCTTAGTGAGTAACGTCGGTGCAGCCATTGCTTACTGCATAAAAAACATCTGTCTAAGTATTTGCCAGCTGTATTAGGAAAAAATACTATAAGTAAACTATTTGATTATAATTAACCTATTGTTCTATTCGTGACAACATGTTGCTACAACAATGTATTTTAATTTATAATTCAATACAATTTTACAAATATTGACGTAAAGCAAAAAATGATCGCAAAAGCGTCAAATCAAAATGAAGCAACTACAATGTTTGTAGTGGGTCGGAATCCACTTTAAACCGTAGGTCTAACTTGATCGTAGAGCGTTGCTAGGGTATTGTTACTCAGCGTCCGTAGCTTATCTTCAAGCTACACGCACCCCTGGGTAAGTGAATCAGTAACTTCGGTACAGCCCTTGCTTATGGCATAAAGATAACTGTCTATGTATTGCCAGCTGCATTAGGAAAAAGGTATAACTAAACTAATTGATTATAATTTATATCACGAAGATTATTTAGAATCATGTTATCACTAATAGAACACTAAGTTTGTTGCTATATTCGTGATAACAACAATGTAAGTATTTTAATTTGATAAAATTTTACAAATATTTACATAAAATAAAAAACTGTCGCAAAAGCGTCCAAATCAAATGAACCAACGTAAACTTTTAAATTGAAAATGCTTAAACACCGCATCAATTAAAATATTCGTTCGAAAGTATTTTCGAAAATCCTCAATTTTATTAGATCAAATATTGGCGCATGTATTATCTGTCGGTTTATTAGGAAAACAAGTATATTTGGCGAATAATTTGTGAAAGATCTCCATCAAATTAAAATTCGCAGGGCTACATCCATTTCCCGTGTTTACTTTAACGTATAATTTATTCTAAAAGGTTCAACATGCACCTTGCTAACTCAGTGCTCAACTTATTAGATTATTTGCGTATTTTTATAGCGTTTTAAACCGTTTAATCATGAAAAGTGTTGTCAAATTTCTTTTTAGGAAAACTGCGGCACAATTTTTAGATTAATGTTTTTGGAGCACGAAATTTAATGGGGTACATCGACTTTTTTTCTCTTTTTGCCGAGTCTAAAATATGAAAAATATATCCCAAAAATTTGAGAAGTATGCGTGTTTTATTCAGTTTATAGTTTACTAAGTGTTTGAGGTTAAGGTTTAAAATTACTCTTTTACTATTAATAGTGAAAAAAAATTAAATTTATGATAATAAATAATTTTTGTGTGAAAAACAATTACATTTTACTTATACAAACAATTTATTTCTTCCTGTGAATTATCATTATACACTAATAAAATATCTTTCTTAAAACTTTTTATTACTTTTTTAATTTATTGTGCTAGTTCACACAAATAATTTATAAATATTAATATCCTTTTTTTCTAATAAATATGGTTAATACTGAAAAAAAGTATTTTTGACATATATTAATTAGTCATTATTTCATTTAATATTAAAATATTCATTAATAAAAACACTTTTGCTGTTCTTTTAATTCATAGTACCATTGCAAATAAATATTAATTTATAATATTAAATATTATAAATTAGTTAAATTAAATATTGTAAATATTAAGATCTATTTACAAATAAATATGCTTATTAACAAAAATTTAATGTACTTGTGCTCGGTGCCACAAGTTTCGGGTTCGAGTCCCAACAGTGCCATGGATGTTTGTATTGGTTCGGAATCCACTTTACGCCGCAGATCACAGTCTAATGTGATTATAGATCGGTCTCAGAGTCCAATCAGACTTCTCGCCCACATCATTTCCAAACTGTAAAAGGCAACTCGGCTCTAGGCACAGTGATGTGGTATGGTGTAATAGTAGTAACCTTTGGTAGAAAATTGCCATTTAAGCTGTCAGTTAATATATTGCCATTGTCGGATAATAGGCGACGTTTAAATAAAATATTTTTACGAGATCTGTTAATAGTTGGGAGATCTGTTGAAATCAAAGTTTGGCTGACTTTCTATAAAAAGAAGAAAATTTATTTTTTACTATAACTAAATTAGTTGTTTACAATTAATTTATTGCTCTAGTGACAACATGTTCCGACAAACAATGCATTTTAATTTATAATTCAATATAAATTTACAAATATTTACACAAAACAAAAAATTGGTCGCAAAAAGGGTCAAATCAAAATGAACAAACGCAAAATTTAAAATTTAAAATGCTTCAACACCGCATCAATTAAAATATTCGGATCCAAAGTATTTTTGAATTCCTTAATTTTATTAGATCAAATATTGGCGCATATATTATCTCTCAGTTTGTTAGGAAAACAACCCTATTTGGCGAATAATTTGTGAAAGGTCTCCATTAAATTAAAATTCGCCGGCCGAACGCCCATTTGCCGTGTTTACTTTAACATATAATTTATTCTAAAACGTTAAACATGCACCTTGCTAACTCATTGCTCAACTTATTAGATTATTTATGTAATTTTATAGCGTTTTAAACAGTTTAATCATGAAAAGTGTTGTCAAATTTATTTTTAAGAAAAATGCGGAGCAACTTTTAGATTAATGTTTTTGGGGCACGAGATATAATGGGATACATAGGTTTTTTTTTTAATTTTTTATTTTTGCCGAGTAAGAAAAAAAAAAAATATCCCAAAAAAAAATTTGAGAAATATGCTTGTTTTATTTAGTTTATATTTTACAAAGTGTTGAAGGTTAAAGTTTAAAATTACTCTGTTGCTATTAATAGTAAAAATAAAATAATTTATGACTGTGTTTTCAAGATAATAAATATATTTTTTTGTGAAAAACAATTACATTTTACTTAGTTCAAACAATTCATTTCTCGTTGTGAATTATTATTATCCACTAATAAAATAACTTTTTAAAATATTTTTATTATTATTTTTTTTTAATTTATAGTGCTACCGTGCTACTTCACATAAATAAATTATAACTATTAATATTCTTCTGCTATGTTTTAATAAATATACTTAATGATTAAAAAAAGGAATTTTGAGAAGTATTAATTAGTCATTTTTCATTTGAACTTAAAATATCCATTAATAAATGAACTTTTGCTGTTTTTAATTTACAGTACTACTGCAAATAAATATATTTATAAATATTATGATCTATTTTCTAATAAATATGCTTATTAATTAAAAAAAATTAATTTATCCTATATTAACAAATAATTTTTTTGTTTGAATCCCTTGAAAGATGCCTGACAGCTGAGTGACTAGCGATCTGGTGTTACAGTAGCTCGGTGCCACAGGTTTCGGGTTTGAATCCCGGCGATGCCATGGTTGTTTGTCGTGGTTGGGCCTCCACTTTAAGCCGTATGTCCCGGTCTCATATGACAGTAGAGCGTCATAGACCCCAATCAGACTTTTCGCCCACATCATTCTCAAACTGTAAAGGGGCAACTCAGCTCTAGACACAGCGATGTTGTTGTTTGGTGTAGTACTAGTAGTGGCGAGTGACGGAGCGGCGAGTGATCGAGTCCCGGCGGTGCCATATGTGTTTGTACCGATTCGGAATCCACTTTAGACTGTAGGTCCCCGGTTTAACATGATCGTATAGCGTTGCTGGGGTATTGTTAATTCGCGTCCGTAGCTTATCCGCGTCCAAGCTACACGCAGCCCTGGGTAGTGCTTAGTGAGTAACGTCGGTGCAGCGATTGCTTACTGCATAAAAAAATATCTGTCTAAGTATTTTCCAGCTGTATTAGGAAAAATACTATAAGTAAACTAATGGATTATAATTAACCTATTGCTCTATTCGGGACAACATGTTGCTACAACAATGTATTTTAATTTATAATTCGATAAAACTTTACAAATATTTACATAAAACAAAACTGTTAGAAATGCATCAAATCAAAATGAACTAACGCAAAATTTTAAATTCAAAATGCTTAAACACAGCATTCATTAAAATATTCGGATAGAAAGTATTTTCGAAATCCTTAATTTTGTTAGATCAAATATTGGCGCATATATTATCACTCAGTTTGTTAGGAAAACAAGTATATTTGGCGAATAATTTGCGAAAGGTCTCCATTAAATTAAAATTCGCCGGACGAACGCCCATTTGCCGTGTTTACTTTAACACATAATTTATTCTAAAAGGTTAAACATGCACCTTGCTAACTCAGTGCTCAACATATTAGATTATTTGAGTATTTTTATAGCGTTTTTAAACCGTTTAATCATGAAAAGTGTTGTCAAATTTCTTTTGGCAAAACTACGGCGTAACTTTTAGATTAATATTTTTGGAGCACGCAATTTAATGGGGTAGATCGATTTTTTTTTTTATTTTTTGCTGAAAAAATATGAAAAGAAATATCCCAAAAATTGAGAAATATTCTTCATTTTATTCAGTTTATATTTTACAAAGTGTTTGAGGTTAAGGTTTAAAATTACTCTTTTACTATTAATAGTAAATCCCACCATGGAAAAAAAAAAATTTAATTTATGTCTGTATTTTCAGAATAATAATTTTTTTTTTTTTTTTTTTTTTGAGTGGAGAAAACAATTATATTTTACTTATACAAACAATTTATTTATTCTTGTGAATTATTATTATGCACTAATAAAATATCTTCTTTAGTATCTTTTAAATTTGTAATGCTACTTCACATAAATAATTTTAAAATATTAATATTCTTATGCTATTTTATAATAATTATGCTTAATAATAGAAAAAATAGTTTTGACGTACATCAATTTGTAATTTTTTTTTAAATATTAAAATATCCATTAATAAAAAAAAAAACTTTTGCTGTTCTTTTAATTTATAGTACTACTCCAAATAAATATACTTGTAAATATTCAGATCTACTTACAAATAAATATTCTTATTAATATAAAAAAAATTGAAATTTAATCTATACAGATATAATAATATATTTTATTATAAAAAACTTTTTACTCTTCTTTTAGTTTATTCCAGTACGGAGTTTCCACTTTTTGTTAGATGGTCGAGTAACTGACGCTCTAGCTGCTCTCACTACTACAGGTTTCGGATTCGAGTTCCGGCGGTGTTTGTTTGTTATGTGTCCGGCGGTGTTTGTTATGTTTGTAGTGGTTCGGAATCCACTTTAATCCGTAGTTCCCGGTCTAACAGGATCGTAAAGTGTTACTGAGGTATTGGTACCCCTCGTCCGTAGCTTATCTTCAAGATACACGCACCCCCTGGGTAGTGCTTAGTGAGTAACGTCCGTGCAGCCCTTTCTTATGGCATAAAAGATAGCGGTCTAAATATTTGCCAGCTGCATTAGGAAAAAAATCTATAACTAAACTAATTGATTATAATTTATATCACTAATATTACTTAGAATCATGTTATCACTAATAGAGCACTAGGTTTATTGCTATATTCGTGATAACATGTACCAACAACAATGTAATTTTAATTCATAATTTGATAACATTTTACAAATATTTACACAAAACAAAAAATGGTTGCAAAAGCGTCAAATCAAAATGAACTAACGTAAAATTTTAAATTCAAAATGCGTAAACACCTCATCAATTAAAATCTTCGGGTTGAAAGTTCCGAAATCCTTAATTTTATTAGATCAAATATTGGCGCATATATTATCTCTCAGTTTTTAAGAAAACAAGTATATTTGGCGAATAATTTGCGAAAGGTCTCCATTAAATTAAAATTCACTGGACGAACATCCATTTGCCGTGTTTACTTTAACATGTAATTTATTCTAAAGGTTGAACATGCACCTTGCTAACTCAGTGCTCAACATATTAGATTATTTGCGTATTTTTATAGCGTTTTTAAACCGTTTAATCATGGAAAGTGTCGTCAAATTTCTTTTTAGGAAAACTGCAGAAGCAACTTTTAGATTAATGTTTTTTTTAGCACGAAATTTAATGGGGGTATATCGACTTTTTTTCACTTTTTTTGCCGAGTATCTAAAATATGAAAAAAAAATATCCCTAAAAATTTGAGAAATATTCTCATTTTATTCAGTTTATATTTTACAAAGTGTTTAAGGTTAAGGTTTAAATTACTCTTTCACTATTAATAATAACAAAAAATTAAATTTATGATTGTATTTTCACGATTATAAATTATTTTTTGTGGGGAAAATAATTAAATTTTACTTATACAAACAATTTATTTCTTCTTATGAATTATCATTATGCACTAATAAAATATCTTTCTTAGAATCTTATTATATTTTTTATTTACAGTGCAACTTCACATAAATAACTAAATACATAACGTCGCATAAATATTAATAATCATATGCTATTTTTTAATAAATATGGTTAATAATAAAAAAGGTAATTTTGACTTATATTAATTTGTAACTTTTTCATTTGATCTTAAAATATTCATTAATAAAAAAAAAAATTTTTTTGCAGTTCTTTTAATTTACAGTAGTACTCAAATAAATATATTTATAAATATTAAGATCTATTTACTATTAAATATGCTTATTAATAAAAAATTAATTTATCCTATATTAGCTAATAATTTTTATTTAATTGCTTTGAAATATGCCTGACGTTTGGGTGACAAGCCCTCTGGTTCTCTGTGTCACAAGTTTCGGGTTCGAATCTCGGTGGTGGCATGGATGTTTGCAGTGGTTCGAATCCACTTTAAGCTGTAGGTCCCGGTCTCATATGACCGCAGAGCGTCAAAAATCACAATAAGACTTCTCACCCACACCATTCCCAAACTGTAAAAGGGCAACTCAGGCATTGTGATGTGGTGTAGTGTGTAGTAGTAGTAGTATTGGTACCACATGTTTCGGGTTCGAGTCCCGGTGGTGCCATGGATGTTTGTAGTGGTTCTGAATCCCTTTAAACCGTAGTTCCGGTCTAACAGGATCGTAAAGTGTTGCTGGGGTATTGTTACATCACGTCCATAGCTTATCCTCAAGCTACACGCACCCCCTGGATAGTATGAGTGAATGACAACGGTGCAGCCCATGTTTATAGCTAAGAGGCAGCTGCCTAAGTATTTGCCAGCTGCATTAGGAAGAACACTATAACTAAACTAACTGATTATAATTTATCGCGAATAGATCGCGATTATTTTTTCGATTAGATCAATAGGTTTATTGCTCTACTCGTGATAGAATATATTAACAACAATGTAATATAATTCATAATTTGATAAAATTTTACAAATATTTACATAAAACAAAAAATGATCGAAAAAGCCTCAAATCTAAATAAACCAACGTAAAATTTAAAATTTAAAATGCTTAAACACCGCATCAATTAAAATATTCGGATCCAAAGTATTTTCGAAATCCTTAATTTTATTAGATCAAATATTTGCGCATATATTAGCTCTCAACTTGTTAGGGAAAACAACACTATTTGACAAATAATTTGAGAAAGGTCTCCATTAAATTAAAATTCGCTGGCCAACATCCATTTCCCTGTGTTTATTTTAACATATAATTTATTATGAATGATTTATTATTTTTGAAAAAAAAAATATCCCAAAAATTTGAGAAAACATTCGTATTTTATCCAGTTTATATTTTACAAAGTGTTTGAGGTTAAGGTTTAAAATTACTCTTTAACTGCTAATAGTAAAAAAAAAAAATTTAATTTATGACTGTATTTTCACGATAGTAAATAATTTTTTTGTGTGAAAAACAATTACATTTTAGTTAAGCAAATAATTTATTTCTTCTTATGAATTATTATTGTCCACTAATAAATTATATTTCTTAAAATTTTTTATTATTTTTTTAATTTACAGTTCTACTTCACATAAATAATTTTTAAATATTAATATTCTTATGCTATTTTTAATAAATATGCTTAATAATGAAAAAGTATTTTTGACGTATATTAATTAGTCATTTTTTCATTTAATATTAAAATATACATTAATAATAAAACGTTTGTTGTTCTTTTAATTTGTATTACCACGCCAAATAAATATACTTAAAAATGTTAATATATATTTGTCAAAAAATATGTTTATTAAGAAAAAATTAATTTAACCTATACTAACTTGTATTTTTTTTACTTGATCTAGTAATACCCATTAATAAAAAGATCTTAATTAAAAAACCTATTTACCATTCTGTAACATTCTGTACTATTTGAAATAAATATACTTCTAAATGTTAAGATTTAACTAATATATATGCTTATTAAGAAAAAAATCTTAAAAATTTAACCTATACTAACTAGTCATTTTTCATTTGATCTAATATTATCTTTTATCATAAAAACCCTTTTTACTATTATTTTAATTTATAGCACAGTTCTAAATAAGCACATTTATAATTGTTAAGAGTTATTTTCTAATAAATAAATTTATTAATAAAAAGTAAATTTTATCTACTCTAACTTTTCTAATTAACAAAATTTACGTAATTTATTATTATCTACTGGAAACTAGCCACTAAGTTTAACTGAATTATGAACCAATGTAGCATACTATAGGATACTAAATACCATCATCATTTTTTTTTTTTTTACTGGATTTCAAACAGTATCCGATAATAAATAAAATTAAAAACTTTAAAATAAAGAAAAAATATAACATTTATTCTTTCAAAGATCACATAACAAACCAATCCAATCAAAATATGCAAATTATGTGACAAAAAAAAAAAAATCAACCGTTGCACTTTTTTTGAAAGCCTATTTGAGCAATCACACAATCAGTGCTTTAAATATATATAATAAGTTTTTTTTTTTTTATTTTACTGGATTTGAACATTATATAATAAAAAAATTAAAAACTTTAAAACAGAAATATAACGGATTTATTCTTTCAAAGATCACATAACAAACCAATCCAATCAAAAATATGCAAATTATGTGACAAAAAAAAATCAACCGTTGCACTTTTGGAAGCCCATGTATGAGCAATCACACAATCAGTGCTAAATATATAATAAGTTTTTATTTTTTATTTTACTGGATTTTGAAACATTATATAATAAAAATTAAAAACTTTAAAACAGAAATATAACAGTTTATTCTTTCAAGATCACATAACAAACCAATCCTATCAAAAAAATGCAAATTATGTGACAAAAAAAATCAACCGTTGCACTTTTTTGGAAGCCCATGTATGAGCAATCACACAATCAGTGCTAAATATATATAATAAGTTTTTTATTTTTTATTTTACTGGATTTGAAACATTATATAATAAAAAAATTAAAAACTTTAAAACAGAAATATAACGGATTTATTCTTTCAAAGATCACATAACAAACCAATCCTATCAAAAAAAAAAATATGCAAATTATGTGACAAAAAAAAAAAATCAACCGTTGCACTTTTTTGGAAGCCCATGTATGAGCAATCACACAATCAGTGCTTACTCAACTAAATGCCATTGAATCATAATGGACGAAAGCTCTCTCTCTAGAGCTCTTGAGCTCCACAACGTACAAGTGAGGAACACTCATCAAATTACCGTAGTAATCAGCACCGCACGCACACTGCGGGGTTAAAAAGTAACCGCACAGCGAGCTGACCGGCTCAAACAAAAGAATAAAAAGATGACTCGCTTTACAAGCTGTGCGGTGTGATTTGTTCTTTTTGTTCATTAGCGGTGGAAACAAAGATGGCGGCGTACAGTAAAGGGGAAACCGACGAGGGAAAAATAATATAACTATAAAATAAAAAGAAGCGTGGAATTAAAATGACGACAAAGACCAGGGGTTACTGTTGAAAAATTCAAATTAGAAATGTGATGGCTTTTCAAAGGGGAAGGTTTTTGTAGAGAATTTGGGGAATTTTGTCGGGAAAAGAAAAAAGGAAATTGTTGTTGAGGTGGTGTAATCAACAAGTTATGATATGATGGTTTTTGTTTGCTTGCAAATTTTTTTTTAATGACACATGTAGTTTTGCTTTGAGTTTTCTGTTTTTAAGTTTGTGTTGTTTATTCGATTTCTTTTATCTAGTATTCAATATTTAAAATATTCAATATTCAATTTAAGGTGTTCAATATTTAAAATATTCAATATTAAATATTCAATATTCAATTTAAGGTGTTCAATATTTACGATATTCAATATTCAATTTAAGGTGTTCAATATTTACGATATTCAATATTCAATTTAGAATGATCAATATTTACGATATTCAATTTAAGGTGTTCAATATTTACGATATTCAATATTCAATTTAAGATGATTCAATATTTACGATATTCAATTTAAGGTGTTCAATATTTACGCAATTCAATTTAAGGTGTTCAATAGTTATGATATTCAATATTCAATTTAAGGTGTCAATATTTACGATAGTCAATATCCAATTTAAGATATCCGATATTTAAGATATTCAATATTCAATTTAAGGTGTCCGATACTTACGATATTCAATATTCAATTTTTAAGGTGTTCAATATTTAAGATATTCAATATTCAATTTAAAGTATTTAATATTCAATAATTAAGACAGATATATAAGGATATGCCGTTGCTTTTTAAGAGGACCGATTTAGAACCTATAAATTTTATTTTTAAAAATCATAAAAAAAGTAATTTTTAAAAAATTCATATTTTTATAAAAAATTAAATCTGAAATATAGCTATGTGTTAACTAAATAAAACAGTAAATATTTAAATGTCCAAAATTTATTTTACACGAAGTTTTCTGGAAAATTTATTAAAAGCTTGGAAATAATACCTTATGTAAATAATGCACTAATCTGATTGCAGAATACCTATCTGGTGCTCGGTACCATAGGTTTTGAGTCCCGGCGGTACCTTGGATGTTTGTAGTGGTTCTGAATCCACTTTAAGCAGTAGGTCCCGGTTTCATATGACGGTAGAGCGTCACAGAGCCAAGTCAGAGACTTCTCACCCACATCATTCCCAAACTGTATAAGGGCAACTCAGCTCTAGGCACAGTGATGTGGTGTAGTGACGGAGTGTGTGTGTGATTCGCCTTGTATGTCGTCTTCACAAAACTGCGCATCCTTGACGTAGAAATAAATCGCAGAAATCCCTTGTAGAAATAAACTTATTTTGCGGTTTTGAGCCAATGAATATAGTATTTTCAGTAAGGTGATCAAATAAATTTCGAATCACAATAACAAAGTTAACAATTATTCGAAACTATATAAATGTTTAAAGTATTTTTTTAAGATCGCATCTTAATTATTGTTTTTCACTCTTCTATTTAATATATTTTTAATTCAAAATTACCGAAAAAACTTTTAAATGATAAGATTGTTCGTTGTTTTTTTTTTTTTTTTTTTTTTTTTAAGATACGAACCACAACATATAATTATATAAAATATTTATTTTTGTTTGTTAGACATTTATTGATGAATATCTCTATCTAAAACTAAACTTTTATATATTCCCTCTAATAAAAAATTCATTTTAATCGATTTGAACCCGTTTATCTTTTCCTCAAGTGTTCTGTAGGTCTCGATCTGTTTAGCCCTCGTATGCATAAGATGACCGTAGAGCCAAACCAAACCAAACATCAAGTGTTATGAGCAGGATTATTTTTGTTGGTTTTTCTTATCTTCAAAGTTCATAATTATTAAGATGAAGTGATAAGTTGTAACGAGTATATCCGGTACACGTCTTCACATGCCTGACATTCTTAAAATTATTCAAGTGTTTATAGAATGCTATTTTAAACAAAATTATAAGATCTTTATTTCGATTACTATAAATCGAAAGAAATCACATTATGTATCTTAAGATTTTGAAACAAGGTTATAAGATGTAAAACTATAACAAAATACCTGTTTCAAAAACAATTATTTACTAATGCTTACAATACGGCCAAGATTCAGCCTGTTTTAAACTTTTATTAATTTTTGTATTTAATCGAATGTGTTTATGGCTCCATGACTGAAAGTTTGTGGTGCAAATCACAGTTTTATGCCCTTCATAAATTCGGTAATGATAAGAATTCGATTATCTCTCGATTACATTATTCAACACTTAACCCATCTTTCCTCTAACACGCTTACAAGAGCTCCTCGCAGTGGTGTTCAAGATAAATGGTTAATTGGCGTACAGACACCTCAAGACGTATATTTAACGCAATCCTGTGCTTAACCAAGTTTCGGCTCAAAAGTCCATCCACAAATCTCTAATTGTCTTCCTATTAAATTAAAATTTGTGTTCAATATTTTATATGTCTAATTGTTATGAGTGTGGTATCATAGCGCGTGTAAATAAGTCTTAAATCTGTGCCTAAAGTATCTCAACACAACCACATCCATTTACAACATGATCATACGGTTCGAGTGAAGGTGGTATTCCTGTCGCGTTACTAAAAGATATTAAACTTTTCAAAAAGGAGACTCGGTGGAGATTGTGAAAGTGTGTGTGAGATTTTCGAGATGGTGTGTATCTTCCGTAAGTCAGCAATTTAGGAGCAGTTACCCATAGAAGTTCTTCTGGGAAGAAACAGCGCCTTTTTCCTTTTCTAATCATTTTTAATTATATGGAACCCAGAATTCCTCGTGTACGTAAGAAAATGCTATGTACTAACACTATATACCGGAAGTGAGGTGTCGTGATTGAGAGTTGAACATTTTAGAAAGAGTCTGAATCAAGAATCCGTTTAAAAATCCGAATCTTTTATAAAAATAATTTTTAAATTTTCTATAATTTTAGTAATTGATGTCAAATTAAATGTTAAGAAGGCAATCAATTGTATCTTTCAATAACACAAACAATAACGAAGACTGTGATTACTTTAGCAGCAAACGAAGTCAGTGTTGAGAAGATTTTTCTCAGCACTGAGGCTTATATAAAAAGCTATCTTAGATCAATAATGAAAGAAGGTGGTGTGAAAGTTACTCCATTAAGAGCAAAAAAGATTTTATGTGTTATAAATATAATATATCAATGAATAAAATTTGCCATTTCCGTTTGATTCTCTTAAGAAATTCTACAGTATTTTAGTACCTCGTTAATTTAGTATGATGCAACGTCTCTGCGTATAGTAGACCTATAACAGCTTCAAGAAGAGGGCCACTTTCAGGTTCATGGGAATATTTTAATTTTTATTTGTAAACTCTATATATATATACAAATAATGAACTCTAGATTATTATACAAAGAAATGAAAATTAAAAATATAAATTTTATCACAAGGGCAGTTCATTCCAAGGTCGAAGAATTTCAGAGTTCTTAAGTCTTTTTCTAATGGTCTGGTCTGCGGCAGGCATTAATTATCACTCGGGCGTGATTCACGAAACTAGAAGGGGATCACTTTGATACAAACGGAAACTCTGGCCTATTCAGTCACTTCTAAGAAAAAAAAGGAAAACAACACTGGTCGACTCGTCGCAGAACTATCACATTCTTCTTCACTAAAAAAATTACCATTTAAGACAATCAGTCAAGAGGGGGAAGTTCAGCTTTCTCACTTCTCACAGGAGCAGACATTTCACAGCTCGTGGTCTATCACTCATCACGATGGAACAACTCATGGTATAGTTCATATTCCATCTGTAATTATTTCGACCTGTGAAGGTCGCAGAGACATTCGCTAATTTTGTCTGAGTCTCATTATACATGATACAGAATATTTGCTATAAGATTTGAGTGACAGGTTGTTCTCATTAGTACAAAACACTAATTGCATGTAATATAACTACCTAGAATATTGCTTGTCTGCTGTCAAATTTGAGTGATGGGTTGTTATTATATACTTCTCAAATAGCATACATTCCTTTCTCCTGGAAATGAAATAAAAAAACTCTTTGAGAAAAAAAAATGCTATAATAATTATTTTTATAAAACATATTTTTTTTTTTTTTTTTTTTGTAAACCACCTTTTAAATTAGAGCAAATGTTATACCTCTAAAGTTGTAAAAAATGCTTTGTTATGCAAAAGCTATTTTAATGATATATGGGTTCAATAAAAGTTATTGAATTTACTTCACAAGTTTTCTAAGTCTATATTAAAGATATCATAGTATATAAAATGATGATAAAAAAAACTCAAAATCGATTCAGAAGTCAGAAATTTTTGACTGACTCCCTACCCCCTACTATATACAATTTGAAGCTCAGAAAAAGATGAAATATGACATTTTATCTACTGATATAACATTCTACTACTACTAGGTCAATACGTTTTTACTGTATAAAAGGCATGAGAAAATGTATTATATTGGGAAAAAAATATAGTGAAAATATTATATATATATATATATATATATGAAAAATATTTTTTATATAGTTATTCTTATATGAATTTCTTTCCAGATCATATTTCCTAAAGAGGAAATTCTACGACAAATTCTACACTATTATTTGGAAATTAAAGAATATAAACAAAGAAAATACATGTATTAAAATGATATTGCGAATAACTAATGTTAATAATATATGGCTGATTTTATTTATTGGAAAAATTTTAATCATTAGAATCGTTTTTAGATAATTAATAATACAAAACGAACTGTGCTAAATAATGAAATGAATTTATTATCCAGAAAATATGTTAAGCTTGTTTATAATATTATAACATTTACAGAAAAAAAATAAGATGTTAGCAATAGAGTATTTTTCAATCCAGCTAATTATTCTAAAAATATATACATATGTATAAAATTAAAATTAAATATTTATTGTAACTAACATTTATTTAATTAAACATAAAAAGAATGATGATGGAAATATTTTTAATTTTGAGAAAGTTATACAATTTCAGATATATTTTTTAAATTTGGCAGAGTCTTACAAAACAATGTACTTTTTTTTTTTACATAAAAGGTCTAAGTAAAAAGAATTTGTAAAACATTCTACATTTACTGATACAAAAATGTAGTCATACATCCATTATGTATGCATTGAACTAAAAGAATGATTCTATTTTAAAGTTTAGAGAAGTTGCACCCAATAGAGTTCTTTTTGAGCAAAGATATAATAACAAAGCAAAAATTTTAATAAAAATGCCAATAACTCATATCTAAATGAGTATCTTTAAAAAACCTTTTAGCTCAATTAATAAATAACATAATTCAGAATATATAACTGAAATTACATTAGATTCGGAAAATTATTATAATTGTTATGACTATAATCGTATAGCGGTGTAACAAAAAATATCGTTTTCAGAAATTCAGTTGAAAGTTTTTAATGCATGAATACAGTATCTTGTTAAACGGTTGACTCTAGAAGCAAACAAAAAATTTTTTCGGAAATTAAGAGTCTGATCTTTAAAAAAAATAAAATAAAAAAAAAAAAACTTCGACTTTTTTTACATATATCGTGATTTTAAACTTGGGCATAGAAACCTTTTAAGGTTAATTTTTTTTTTAATCCTGCAAAGAATACAAAATGGTAAATAATTAAATGAAAGTCATTTAAAATTTCTACTACTTTCAAAATTCTGTACATTTTACTGTAAAAATCCCTCTACCTGTTCATTTTCCCTTCCGGTAGAATGGCCTTGTGACAATTCAAGAGCATGAGATCACAAGAGAAAAATCACGGTAAATAAATAAATAAAAGTTTAAAAAAGTCATCTAAAATTTTAAAAAAAAAAGAAGTAAAAGTCATCTAAAATTCCCTGTAAAAGTAAAAGTCAGTAAAAAGCTGTAAAAGTCATCTAAAATTCCCTTCATCTTTCAAAATCCCCTGCATTTTTTGTAAAAAAATCCCTCTACCTATTCGTTTTTCCTTCCTGTAGCAGGGTCCTGTGAAAAATCCATGAGATCACAAAGTCAATAAATAAAATGGTAAATAAATACATACAAATTCACAACAAAAAAATAAATAAAAATGATGTCATAAATATCATCTGAAATTCCCTTCAACTTTCAAAATTCTCTACATTTCTTTGCAAGAAAATCCTCTGCCTATCCGGTTTTCCCTTTCCTCTAGAACGGCCCTTTGAAAAATCAAGAGCATGAGATCACAAGACACGGGGAAAACGAAAATTAATACCTTTGCACCCCTTATTGTCACAGAATTAAGGGTTTGCTTTTATTTTTGCTCATTTAGTTATTCGAATTGCGGGGGTGGGCAAGGGGTGGCGAGAAAGGGTTGTCTAATCAAAGGGTGATTGGGGCGCGATGATTGAGTTTCTGTTTGAATGAGGGGGTGAGCAGCGAAATGCATGACTCACCCCCGCAAATGCTGCTAAATTCTTTATTAAAAGAATAATTGCGAAGTTTTTTTTAAACACCCCACCCCCACTCCACCCCCATTCTGATTAAGTTTCACATGTAACTCTTGATTCATGCATAATGAATGGTCGGTCATTCCATATGCATGAACATGCACAAGGCCACGTTTAAAAAGGTCTTTGATTAGAATATGGTTCTTGTAATATGTGATTTGAATTTTTTGACTTTAATTTTTAACATGATTAATGTTTTTCATTTCATTCTATATTAGATTTATTATACGGTGCAAATTCTTGATTGATTACGTAGAGTAATTTCGCAATTGTTCTTTTTATTATTATTATTTTGAAGTGAATTTAATATCTACAGTTAATCAATTTGTCAGTTAAAGTCCTTTTATCCAATAAATAGTACTATTTTTTTAATACGGTTTTACTAGTTTCACCTGTATATTTGTTTGTAACTGACTCTTTGGGCTCGATTTTGCCCTACTTTAAGCGATCAGATTTAATTTAAACGTTGTAGACTTATCAAGGACCGACGACACTAAAATAGTTTGATAAGTTTATTACTTCTTCGCCAGGGTTAGTGATTTTATTTTAACTCTTGAAGAGCAATTTAACCCACGTAGAATGAAAATACCTAAGACATTAAAACCTACGTGGGCAGTGTCACAACGGATAACGCGCCAGATTCCCTGTTCGAAATATCCTGGCTGGCTCGACATATTCGCAGTTAACCTTTGTTTTACCCACAATTAAGTTATTGTAATAACTATAGTTCCAGTCCTTCATACTGGGACCTCATTTAAATATTATAGTTTTAAAACACTAAAAAAACACGCTTTTAGAGTTAATCAACTAAAAAGTAAAAAATAATTGTTAACATAAGAATAAAATGAATTAACGAGAAAATGAATGTCACTGTTCTAAAAGCGTGGAGTGCTTTGTACGACATTTTTTAGATGCATTTCGGAATCTGCATTTCGGAATGAAACTAGTGAAAATTATAACGATTGATATCGAGCACCCCATGATTTTAGAACAGTGACATTCATTTTCTCGTCAGTCATTTTATTCTTATGTTAACAATTATTTTTTACTTTTTAGTTTGATTAACTCTAAAAGCGTGTTTTTTAGTGTTTTTAAACTATAATTTATTTATGTTTCTGTAAAGCACGTTTTCAAAGTTACTAGTATTTTAAAATAAAGTTGAAAATTCCTGCATTTGGGTTATATAAAAGTGAATTGAATTGAACAACAAACACAACTTTTACTAGTACTAATATATATAACTAATTAATAAACAATGTCTTAATTGCACGGTTGAAAATAATAATTTTGACTGCTTTAAAAATTAATAAAACAAAAAAAAAAAAATGGCATTTTTTGTTAACTACTTAGTTTTTACCTATTTAGTTTTATCAAAAACTATTAAAATTAAAATAGATTTGTTTTTGACGAAAACTAAATATTTATGATTATCATTTCATAAATTTTATTTAAACAATCATCCTTCCATACTTTCTAATACATTATTATTTTCTTAATTTTATAAAATCTGTCTCTTTATCATAGTCCATATTTTTTTTTTTTTTTTTTTTTTTGTTTACTAAGTATTACTAAGTATTTATTTGTTTATTTATTCTGATTAAGTTTCACATGTGTAACTTTTGATTCATGCATAATGTAGGGTTTGGTCATTCCATATGCATGAACATGCATAAGGCTACATTTAAAAAGGTCTTTGGATTAGAATATGTTTCTTGTAATATGTGATTTGAATTTGGTAGTGATTTTTTTTTGCGTTTAATTTTTAACATGATTAATGTTTTTCATTTCATTTTATATTATATTTATTACACGGTGCAAAATCTTGATTGATTATGTAGAGTAATTTCGCATTTGTTCTTTTTTTTATTGTTATTATTTTGAAAGCGAATTTAAATCTGCAGTTAATCAATTTATCACGTAGAAGTCATTTTATCAGTCTATAAATAGTACTATTTATTTTTATGTTTATGCAAAGCACGTTTTCATAGTTATTAGGATATTAAAATAAAGTTGAAATTTCTTGCTGTTTTGGTTATATAAAAATGAAGCGATATTTTTTCTGAGTCATTAAAAATCAAATTCTTTTTCAATGAAAATATTTTATACGTCTAAACTATTTTTAAATATATAATAATGAATCTTGTATTATTCTAAATTTGAAAGACGCATTGTTTAATCTTATTTTTTATAATTCTGAACGACCGTAATGTTGAATCTTATATTTATAATTCCAAGTGTTAATGCTGTTATTATAATGTTGTATGTTATTATAATGATGAATCTTATATTTATAATTATATATGATGTTAAAAATTGTATTTTATAATTCTGAAAGATATAATATTGAATCTTATATTTATAATTCTGAAAGATAAAAATGTTGAATCTTATGTTTATAATTCTGAAATATATAGTATTGAATCTTATATTTAGAATTCAGAATCGGTAAGATACAATGTTTAATATTATATTTATAATTCTGATAGAAATAATGTCAAATCTTATGTTTAAAATTTTGAACAACATAATGTCGAACGTTATATTTATTATTCTGAAAGATATAATGTTGAATCTTATTCAGAATCGGAAAGATACAATGCTTAATATTATATTTATAATTCTGATAGAAATAATGTTGAATCTTTTATTTATAATTCTGACAGATATAATGTTGAATCTTATATTTATAATTATGAAAGAATATAATGTTGAATCTTATATTTATAATTCTGAAAGATATAATGTTGAATCTTATATTTATAATTATTTAAGATATAAATGCTGAACCTTATATTTATAATTCTGAATCTTAAAGATATAATGCTTAATTTTATATTTATAATGAATTTCAGCGGAGTAGACTAATAGCACGTAACGTTTAGGAACAGAATTTAAAGCTTGAGGATACGCGAAATCAAGCCGAGACCTTTTTTAATTGTACTAGAGATGAACAAGGTAAAACTGTAGACTGAAATTTCCTTCTTTTCCGTATAGGGCAGGGGTCTCCAAACTACGGCCAGCGGGCCAAATCCGGCCCCCAGCGTCATCCATCCGGCCCGCGACAGCGAATAGCTTATTGTTGTTGTAATAAGTTGAATAAAAACACAGATTGATAATAACTCGATTTATTGACTTGCTAGATAAAGCTTAATGACAAGCATAATACGCGGGAAATTTAACTTCAGCATAATAAGTAACAAGTAAGTGAAATGAATCCCACTAACATTATAAACTAGTGAACCTCCGCGGTTCCCTCTGGTAGTTATGTTGGGGTAAAGAGTGTCTCACATGTATGTATATCGATGTTTGGAATATATATATATATCCAGAAACAAACATATGATTTTTAGCTTGAAAATTCCTCAGGAACGGAAAAGCTAAATGAACGCGAATGAAACCGCGGGTATCCACTTGTAAAAATACTAATGAGATTTAGGTAATTGTGATTTTTCACTGACAATAGTTTTTAGTTGTGGATCAATTTTACTTGAACCAATTATTAATTGTAGTAATTGAACCAGCGAATTTAGCAAGCGTATGCTCATTCAGAGCGCGTACTCGGCGACTAGTCTAGAAATTATAGATAATGGCAGAAAAATTAAAACGGTTTTGGCCCTTGGTACTTACTGGAGTAAACAGTACGGCCCTAAGGTTGGAAAGTTTGGAGACCCCTGGTATATAGCAAAAGGTCGGTCTAAGCATACTCGGTTACAAGGTTCGACTCGGAGTCAAGAACCTGCGATGAGTATAAAAATTCGACTCTGAAGCCGGGAATCGGAATAAAATATTCCATTCAGGAATCAGGAATTGGAAAATATTTGGCTATTTTCCCACTCCTGGTTGAAGCGGGTCCCGATTTTTGCTTCCAAAGTTCAATTAGTAAAAATATTTATACATGTAGACTTCAACCGCTTCCAATAGATTCATCCCGGTCGAGTCCACAGTTTTTGTAGACTTCTCTACCAGTCTAACAATGTCTGGACATTTGCAGTGGGTGTCTAGGGGGATTTGACAGACACAATAAAGTAATGCGATGTTTCTTTAAATAAAGCCATTTAATTACATGCTATTTTATAATGATATTTATATTAGTTATTAATTAAGTGCTATCGCTGCTTGATGCAGCCTGCCCCAATTCGCTCCTCTCTCGTTGACCGCCGGCCGTTCTTCTCCCCCTTCTTCATCTACGGGGATCTGTGCCCCTTCTCCAGGGGTCAGAGTTCAAAGATTGAATACCCCCCACATTGTAAACAGGCTCTGTCAACGACAAGCGACCGTGATGTGTCGCGCCTGCTGATTACCACACAAACAAATCCTACACATAATTTTTTAAACTGTCTGGTATAGTTTAAAAGTTGCACTCAAGAGGTAGTTGATACATAAATTCGATTGCATCAATTGATTTTCATAATTACACTAGTCCTTTTATTATTCTGATGCCTGATTGATTGTCACTATCCACAATATAACGTCTGAAATATTTAGACACTTTTAAAAACACACACAGAAATATTCTCGAGATGATTAATTAATTACTTCCAATCCTTTTAAACCCAACCGCACTCACAGAAAACAACACCGCTTTCAATTAATTCCAAAGCGTTTCTTTGTGCTTGAAGCTTTCGAATCAGTGCTTTAATTTATCTGTCAAATACTCTGTTGACTCAGCATGAATCAATGCCAGCCTTCCTCCTGTAATTGAATTCCGACTGAAATGAATTCAATTACACAGTGACATGTCACAAAATAAGCTAATCACTCCAATATCAGACGTCTAGGACCATTAGGTTTTAAGCTTAGCCTCCCTTGGATGAATTTTTAAAGAAAGCATTCTTCTACAAACCAGAAGAATAAAAAAATTATGTCGCAACCCCGGTTGAAGCAAGTACAGAATTTTGCATCGATACATCAATTAGTAAACATCATTGTACATAAAATTCGGTAAAGTAACGGGAGTCGGTATAAAAGTTAGATTCAGGAGTCAAAAGAACCTTGAGTTGGTATAAAAATTTGACTCGGAGGCTAAGAATCTGGAATAAAATATCCTACTCAGGAGTCATGAGTTGGAATTTTATTGGCCTTTTACTGTCCTTGATTGTGGCGGTCCCACTTTTTTACATCTATGCATCAATTAGTAATAATCATTACACACAAAATTTGGCCAAAGTATCCTGGTCTTATAAAAGTTAGACTCTAGAATCAAGAATCAGGAATACGAAAAAAATTTGACTCAAGAGTCAATAATAGGGAGTTGGTATAAAAAATTTGACTCCGGGAGCTGAGAATCGGAATAAAATATCCTACTCAGAGGTCATAGGTTGGAATTTGTTGGCCTTTTACTGTCCTTGATTGTGGCGGTCCCACTTTTTACCTCCTTGCATCAATTAGTAATAATCATTACACACAAAATTTGGCAAAGTATCCTGAGTCTTATAAAAAGTTAGACTCTAGAATCCAAGAATCAAAGATACGAAAAAATTTGACTCAAAGAGTCAATAATAGGGAGTTGGTATAAAAATTTGACTCGGGAGCTGAGGGAATCGGAATAAAAATATCCTACTCAGAATGTGAGTTGGAATTTGTTGGCCTTTTACAGTCCTTGATTGTGGCGGTCCCACTTTTACATCTATGCATCAATTAGTAATAATCGTACACAAAATTTGGCAAATAATACAGAGTCTTATAAAAAGTTAGACTCTAGAATCCAAAGAATCGGGAATACGAAAAATTTGGCTCAGAAGTCAATAATAGGGAGTTGGTATAAAAAAGAATTTGACTCGGGGAGCTGAGAATCGGAATAAAATATTCACTCGGGAGTCAGAACTTAGTAAAATTTTGTGGCTATTTTTTTCTGCCACTGAGTGAACAATATCCTGATTCTTGCATCTATACATCCATTAGTTAAAATCATTATACATCAAATTTGTTAAAGAATTTGTAGTTGGTCTAAAGTTTTCGGGAACAGGCCGCTAAGAATTCGATTCAGGAATCATATCTGGTTGAGTTTGGTTTTGGTTTGTCACTCTACGGTTGTTTTATACATACTTTAAGGCTAATTAGACGAGGACCTACAGTTTAACGTGGATTTCAAACTACTAACACATGCAGGCCCCAGCCAAGTTAAGATTTGGTTTGGTTTGGTTTGTGGCTCTACGGTTATCTTGTATGCGTTAGGCAAAACAGACCGGGACCAGCAATACGTAAC